>JAZAYU010000701.1:0-47567 GCA_038501625.1 Corbicula japonica | reverse complement strand
AAAAAGTATCCTAAAATTGCAATCATTTATTGTTTCATTTCGCGGTTAGTTTTATTTCGCGTTTTTATCTAATAGCAAATTACTCAAACATTAAACCGTCGCAAAATACGTTATTTTACATCATGTTGCGGAACGACGTCATGACGTCAATAGCTAGCGTTAGATGTTCTTAGCAACGTAATACAAACAGCACAAGATATAATGGAGAAATTTGTAAGCTGGATGAGAAAGGATAAGACAGAGATTGAGCGAGAGTGCAGACGATGATGAACAGGAAGAGAAAGGGGGAGATTGTTGTGGAGAGAGAGAACAGATGGAAGAGGATTGTCCTGGTACCAGTGCAGACGATGATGAACCGGAAGATAAGAGAGGAGATTGTTGTAGAGAGAACAGATGGGAGAGGATTGGCCTGGTACCAGTGCAGACGATGATGAACAGGAAGAGAAGAGTGGAGATTGTTGTGGAGAGGGAGAGCAGATAGGAGTGGATTGGCCTGGTACCAGTGCAGACGATGATGAACAGGAACAGAAGAGAGAAGATTGTTGTAGAGAGAGAGAACAGATGGGAGAGGATCGGCCTGGTACCAGTGCAGACGATGATGAACAGGAAGAGAAGAGAGGAGATTGTTGTGGAGAGGGAAAACAGATGGGAGAGGATTGGCCTGGTACCAGTGCAGACGATGATGAACAGGAAGAAAAGAGAGGAGATTGTTGTGGAGAGGGAGAACAGATGGGAGAGGATCGGCCTGGTATCAGTGCAGACGATGATGAACATGAAGAGAAGAGAGGAGATTGTTGTAGAGAGAGAGAGAGAACAGATGAGAGAGGATTGGCCTGGTACCAGTGCAGACGATGATGAACAGGAAGAGAAGAGAGGAGATTGTTGTGGAGAGGAAGATTGTTTTGGAGAGGGAGAGGATTGGCCTCGTACAAGTGCAGACGATGATGAACAGGAAGAGAAGAGAGGAGATTGTTGTGGAGAGGAAGATTGTTTTGGAGAGGGAGAGGATTGGCCTCGTACAAGTGCAGACGATGATGAACATGAAGAGAAGAGAGGAGATTGTTGTAGAGAGAGAGAGAGAGAACAGATGAGAGAGGATTGGCCTGGTACCAGTGCAGACGATGATGAACAGGAAGAGAAGAGAGGAGATTGTTGTAGAGAGAGAAAGAGAGAACAGATGAGAGAGGATTGGCCTGGTACCAGTGCAGACGACGATGAACATGAAGAGAAGAGAGGAGATTGTTGTAGAGAGAGAGAGAGAGAGAGAGAACAGATGGGAGAGGATTGGCCTGGTACCAGTGCAGACGATGATGAACATGAAGAGAAGAGAGGAGATTGTTGTAGAGAGAGAGAGAGAACAGATGAGAGGATTGGCCTGGTACCAGTGCAGACGATGATGAACAGGAAGAGAAGAGAGGAGATTGTTGTGGAGAGGGAGAACAGATAGGAGTGGATTGGCCTGGTACCAGTGCAGACGATGATGAACAGGAAGAGAAGAGTGGAGATTGTTGTGGAGAGGGAGAGCAGATAGGAGTGGATTGGCCTGGTACCAGTGCAGACGATGATGAACAGGAAGAGAAGAGAGGAGATTGTTGTAGAGAGAGAGAACAGATGGGAGAAGATCGGCCTGGTACCAGTGCAGACGATGATGAACAGGAAGAGAAGAGAGGAGATTGTTGTGGAGAGGGAAAACAGATGGGAGAGGATTGGCCTGGTACCAGTGCAGACGATGATGAACAGGAAGAGAAGAGAGGAGATTGTTGTGGAGAGGGAGAGAGAACAGATAAGAGAGGATTGGCTTGGTACTAGTGCAGACGATGATGAACAGGAAGAGAAGAGATTGTTGTGGAGTGGGAGATTGTTGTGGAGAGTGAGATTGTTGTGAAGAGGGAGAGGATTGGCCTCGTACCAGTGCAGAAGATGACGAACAGGAAGAGATGAGAGGAGATTGTTGCGGAGAGGAAGAACAGATGGGAGAGGATTGGCCATGTACCTTTGGTAGACATTGTAGAGGTGGCGAAGAAATTTTGGAAAAAGAAAGACTTTAAAATTACCAATCTTCAAGAGGATGAAAACTATTTTATCAACATGTTTACATTCATTGACTTTTCGAAATTTAAAATATAGAAGTTGGAACATGTAGAGTAGGTGAAGGAAACGAGATTTAACACAAACGCTGAATACGCAGATCGTGAAGAGGAGATTTTTTTTATAAACTTGTTGATTTTTTATTGATTACTTCTTATTATCTTGTGAATATTAAAAACAAGCAAACAGAAATTAACATGTTTTTCTTGCTTCATCTTACTAAACCTGGATATGTTTTGTTAGGAAGGCTATAATGGTCGGCTGTATAAAGTGAGCAGCGTGGTTTTAAGATGACTATGAATGTGTAAACGAGATGTTGATATGATTTGAGACGTTCGGGAGTGAACCGTAAAACCTGTTTTGAGACGAATGAAACAAAATAACAAGAAAGTCACCGACTTCGCGTTCTGTGTATCTGGACTTCACATACTTAGAAAGGAATATTTCTTTCATAAGAAAATCTGTTAACCTAGAAACATGTGTCAACTTAGATGAAATATTTTCAGTCTGCACATCATCCTAATGAAATATGATTTTACACCGTATCTCCTTAATGTTTTCCTACAAATTCAGAAGCACTGTCATAATTGTTGACCAATTTTACTTGATCCCTACTAAGAACTACAACCAGGATTCAAGTATAACACACATTCTGATCAGACAAGTGTAAGCAAGACCTTGACATGTAAGATGGGGCTATTTGTCTTGGACGCGCACTTCAGCTTCGTCTGTGTTAACATTCATGGTCAGTTTAGCTGAGATATCTCAATTTGTTTCGGACAAAGATTTTTTCCACAAATTGTAACCTTTAATAAGGCTGCAGGGATGTGAAAGGCCTGGTCATTACTTTTGTTATAGTACTGAGTGGTCGATTCTTTAGTTAATGCATTGAATACATTATTGAGATGCGATCCAGCAAAGTTATTCCTCTGAAACTAGTAATTCGATTCCATGATAAGCATTCTTATGTCATCCTAGAGGATAAGAACTCTAAAGTGCTCTATCTTCGAAATTCCGTCCGTCTGTTCGTCAATTCAGAAGTCTGTAAGACCATTGCAAATGTTGTTCTTGTGTTTTTCGATAAAACATCACAAAATACTATATTTTAAAGATGGATAAACGAATCGTACTCTTTAAGCAGAATTCAAACGCTATACAAAAAAGATGTATACTCGAACTCTGTATTATCGACGCATCTCTATTACCGACGTAAATTAATTACTGTAGAATCTCGAAAATAAGCGTATACGCTTATTTTTGAATTTATGACGCTTTTATGCGCTTATATTTTGATATGCGCTTACATTTAAACCGCCGAATATGCGCTTATATTTGATATGCGCTGATAGCTTAAACTGACTGAATATACGCTTATTTTTTAAACAAAATTACACTAAAAGACACGCATGAATCAAACATTATCAAATCACTTCTATCGTCTTTGAAGAGTAGAAACGCGCTTGAAAATGCATGTTTATTTACAAATAAAATGCACCACGGCCGTCACCGAATTTCCTTGCACCACCAGGAGATCGAATTATTTTTTCCTCCGATTTGATCATCCTCATCAACGTTTTAGTGTTCAGACCAAACTCTTTACAAGTTTTATACTGGTTTTGACATTCTTTGTAAAATTGAATAATATTATTTTTTCTCTGCATTAAGATTTCCAAGTTATTTTTGGGCAGTTATATATTTATGGACAAAAGTCCGGTATGGTTTTCCATAATACCTTTTAAATGCGTGAATTCCAAAAATGCCATTTCCCTACCGGAATAAATTACAATTGCACAGCACGCATCCTTTGCACTGCATAATTTGTTCAGACTATTTCAAAACGTAGATTTACCGATATCTCAAAAATGCAACTTGTTTGATACGTTAATTGCGTCAATTTTAAATTTTGGCGCGGAAATATGGGGCATGCACTCTGCCACAGATATCGCATATCCAACTTTGAGCATCAACCGGTTAGCAATAATCGATAACGAATTTCTCAATAGATTATGAAGGAACAATTCAGTTTTTTCTTTACTACAGTTTTATTTCTTAAACATTTGAAAAAAGACATAGTACAAATTAAAGATGAATTTCTGCCAATTAAGATCATGGTTATTTTTATTTTAATTTATCTTAACGATATTTTGGTCCTTTTTGACTTAGAATACAGCCACCCTATTTTCCCTATTACATACATTAAAACTGTTGAGAAAGTGGGATTGTTTCGCTTATTCTTACATATTCTATTGTTAACATCTTTTATCCAAATTATAAAATTTAAAAAAAACAGGTTGCAAAAATATTTAACTATGGTTTAAGCTAATTTTTATTAAAATAAATTTATAACATTTTGGTCTTTTTTAGCTTTTTCTAACACGACTATCCAACATTTTAAGTGAAAATTAAGTCTCTGTAAATTTTCGAACATTCCCGATATTTTACGATCATTGACGGAAGATTGTTTAATTCGGCAGTCAAGTGCAGAAAACAATATAGAGCCTTACTAGTTTGATTTGTAGAAGTTGTAGTATTGTTTTGAAATGTTGTGATATAACTTTGAATTAAGTAGAAACACTAAATTTTGGCGAATCCGTCAATATTTTACAAATTTCATAGGCGGAAACAAATACGTACTAAATTATTCACGGCATTTAGAAATAAGTATATGTTTTTTCGATATAGTTATGAATTAAAATCCGATTAACATAACATAACATAACATAACATAACATAACATAACATCACATAAAGTTTATTAATATTAAGCATTAAATGGCATTGGTACATTGATAGCCTTTATACAAACAACATACAATATTCATCAAAGATAATATAATATTATTAAAAAATATAATGAACCTAGACGAAAGTCTAAAAAGGTGATAATTGTAATTACAATTAACCCCAGGTAAATCAACAGGTAAGAAATATGTGACATTTTGTGTATTAACAGTATGTCACATTGAGTCACAAAAATTGTCAATCATAAGAAAATGCGTAAAGAAATTAAAATCGTCATTATAAAGTCTCATCTATATACAAGCCTATCTAAAACAAAAACCACATATCTATTACGATAACATAGATAACTTTCCTTAATTATTTGTAAAAAAGTTAATTGCTTTCCATTTACAATTAAGAAGTTAAAATATAAATTTTATCCAAAAATTTATATCGCAAAATGCAATCGGAAAATTGAAATTTTTAAGTGTAGGGCATATTTCTAAACACATTTGAAACACAAGCACGTAATGATGTACCCAAATGGAATTAAAGTAAGAACAAATAAGGGTTCCAAAGGGCTGTCATCGCCGGGGGTGGCAATGTTGGATAAGCTCCCATTGCTTAAAAAGTGCTCCCAATGGCTTGCGTAAAATATAGCAAGCAAAAATACAAGCCTGCACGCGTGGCTTGTAATTAGCCCGGCGGACCTGCTACTACTAACAGGAGAAGGGGCGATGGCGAACCTGTGGCGCCATAACCACTGCTTCGGGTAGATGGAGCTCGTTAGTCTGGGAAGGCAGTCTGTCTAGGAGAAGGAAAACTCTTATTCCAAACCAAGGGAGACATCCCTTCCAAAAACACCACTGCCTTGTGGTCAGTCATTGGGTCGACATGGGCTTTGGGAGAGGTAACCCTAATCAACCTAGAGAGTTGAAATCGGAGATGCTGGGCCATTGGCACTCTCTAACATACCACGGCATCACGTAACTACGCTATGACTACACGTTCATATGGTATTCATCGATGTGGTGCTGGATCTTTGGAATCCATCCAGGGAGATACAGTGAGGCTCTGAGCCTCGACAGAGTCCACTCAAAGCTACTGGGGGTCACTCCTTCTATCATACCAAGAGGAGACTAAAGGGCTACAACAAGCCAAGGAGGAGGAAAGTCCAACAGCAACACTTCAAAGTGATGCAGTGGAACGCAGAAGGTGTCTTCAACAAAAAGACTGAACTACAGCACTTCCTTCATGAGAATGACATCAATGTCTGTTGCATTCAGGAAACACACCTGCAACCAGCGAAATCCTTTCAGGTCAGAGGATACCAGTGCTTCCGAAGCGACAGAGCTGGTAGAAAGAAAGGAGGCATCATGACATTAGTCAGGAACATCAATGCTATCCAGACTAAAACGCATATGGATGACTCGGAATTCCAAGTCCTGAGCCTCAGAAAGAACGACTTCGAACTGACTTATGTGAACATGTACTCTCCAAACGACAAAGCTCTATCCCTAGACCATATTCCAACAGAGACAACAAACTTCATGCTTGTTGGAGAATTCAATAGTCACTCACAAAGCAGGGGATATGACCACTTGGACAGCCGTGGAGAGGAAGTGGAGACCTGGCAGGATGACAACAGGCTGAACCTCATCAATCAGCCGGAGGATCCCCCAACTTTTTCCTCCAGAAGATGGCACACAACATCAACGCCTGACCTTGCCTTCTGTACTGACGACATACATGGACATGTTCAGAGGGAAGTCACTGAACAGCTCGGAGGCAGTGATCATCGCCCAGTCCACCTCATATTGGATCACACTGTCTCTACATCATCTAGCCTACCCAGGTGGAATTACAAGAAGGCCAATTTTCCAGTCTGTAAGTGATGAACTCTGCAAAGACATCAGACTTGAAGGCAGAGGCATGAACAACATAGTCAGAGACTTCAATCAATGTATCCTCAAGTCAGCACAGCAGCCCATACCTAGAGGTACGAGGAAAGACTACAAGCCATACTGGAGTGAGCAGTTAGAGGAGCTGCAAACCAAGTTGTCAGAAGCCAGAGTGGTAGCTGAAAACAATCCGTCACAGGAGGCAAACCTCAACCTACAGCATGCAAAGGCCAAATTCCTCAGGTACAAGCTAGAGGCCCAATTAAAGAGCTGGAGAAACAAGACAGCTTCACTTAACCTCGAGAGAGATGGCCGTAAGTTGTGGAGGTTAAATAACAACTGAACGACGACCAAGACAAAGCGAGAGGCCCAGTCACATTGGAAGAGGAAGGAGAGCTGTTAATGGGCAAACAAGCGGCAAACGTCTTTGCCCAAAACTACAGAGGTGTCAATGACATCCCCATCAAAAGAGAACGACATAGAGAAGCCAAAAGAGAACAAAGGGACAGGAAAACAATTAAGGATACGTCAGAGTGTATGGACTCGCGCCTAACACTACACGAGCTACAGACAGCTCTCAGACAGCTGAAGACAAAACAAATCTCCAGGTCCAGACGGTATCACCAACGAGATGCTGTCACACTTGGACAATACAGCAATGTGCAAACTCCTGGACATCTACAACTACAGCTGGAAAGGGCAGCTACCTCAGATCTGGAGAGAGGCGACAATGATCCCTATACTCAAGAAAGGGAAGGACCCAAAGAAGGCAGCCAGCTACCGTCCGATCAGCCTCACCAGCTGTGTTGTAAAGACAATGGAGAGGATTGTGAATGCACGCCTGAAGTGGTACCTGGAGACCAACGACCTGCTGGCATCTGAACAGTTTCCGACAATTCCGTTCAACAGAAGACCAGACTACATATCTGGCACAGGAAGTCGAAGATGCGTTCCAAGAAAACAAGGTGGTCTTTACAGCATGGATCGACCTACAGAGAGCATTTGACAAAGTCTGGACAGAAGGGCTACAAGTGAAGCTCATGAGAAATTCAAGGAAAACTTACTTCCTGGTTCAAACCGAAAGTAGAAATCTATAGAAATCGACTTTCGGTTTGAACCAGGAAGTAAGTTTTCCTTGAATTTCTTGAAAACCCTAACATTATTTAGACGAAATGGCACTAAACATTGTAGACCAGCATATACTTATTTCAGATATGAGTTGCTTTGGTATATTGTTCAGAGTTCTCATGCAAACGGGTTTTCTTTTGTTTAAGTATGTGCTTGGAAATAAGAACATGAATTAGACTAAATTGAGCTTGCAAACATTAACTGCATCCATAGCTAAATACATTTCTTTACTAAAATCTAGGTGGCAATAAGTATTTACCCCAAAATTCATTTTTGAAATTTTAGCCAGTCTTCGCCATTTGGTATGTTTGCGACCTCTGAATGTATTAAGTTTACAAAGCGTTCCACCAATGTTACACATAATAAAAATTGCTTTCCTGCAAAATAAATTTCTTCATTAGTGCAATAATAAGGATGAAATGGAACAGGCAGAAGTTATATATCGCGGGGCTTAGGATTATAAAATAAATAAAATAATCCGACGTCTATGTGCCCAAAACCAAATTAAAGAGCTCGGCACTAAGTTACACAGAACTGATTAAAACGAAGACATTGTAGAACGTATATTAATACGGTCGTCTCCAGCATGTGTGTAACTTTTGCGATTTAGGAAAACTGATATTAGCATTCAATACTCGACATTTCCTTATACACAAAGTTTTCTTACTTATAAAGTATTGAATACTAGTTTTGTTGTTATGTATAAAACTCTCAGAGATATAAACATTATCAAGATTATTAATTGCTTATTTATTTCTGAGTGTTACCTGCGTGCTTATTTTTTTCGCAAATCTTTTCACATTTTATTTTAACATTTTTGATAAATTTTGTAATTTTGAAAATATTGCTTTTACTTTCTGCTTTCATTAATCTATTAAATTTATCAATTGTTAGCTAAAAATGTATTCCTATATATTCGTTTATAATATTCGTGTAATAGGGGCATATTAACAAAAAGTGGTATTCGTTTTCTATCATCTTATAATTACAGCATTTACAGATTCTGTTTACCCTTGTAACATCCGTGTACCTTCCAGTTTCAATATTTAAGATACAACTTTCATGAAACGAACTGAATGCTTAATGATCAAACAATTTTGTGCTATTTTATTGGTTTTCCCCTCCGGCGCAAATGACATATTTTGTTGATCCTAGACTTCGTTAATCTCCGATAATCTGACGACTGATAAGAAGGGCAGATAATTGACAATACCACATAGTCAACGCCGTACACTCTCCCTTTATGAGATGATGAGCAAAGTGCCATACGGAATTAATTCATACACAATTTTTACGACATCTACTTTGTATAAAGAAACAACAAATCTCACAGCACTTTATGGTGAAAGCGGCATATATCCACTTGAAGTTAATAGAAAAAATAATTATGCTTAAATTCTGGCTTAAAATTCTTGATCAAGATAATAACTCATTTGTGAACATATTTTAAAGGATATGCGCTTATTTTTGTGTCGCCTGCGATAGCAGGTAGACACATAGGGATGCTATTGTCCGGTGGCGTCGTCGTCCGGTAGTCCCCAAACTTTAATCTGAAACTTAATGTTGCCTATAACTTTGAAAGTACTTGTCCTATTCACTTCATACTTGGAATATATCATCAGCATGAACAATGCCATCTGTGACGACAAGAATGATAACTCCAGTTTCAATATTTTTTTAGTTATGGCCCTTTCAAATGCAACTTTAATCTGAAACTTAATGTTGCCTTTAACTTTGAAAGTACTTGTTCTATTCACTTCATACTTGGAATATATCATCAGCATGAACAATGCCATCTGTGACGACAAGAATGATAACTCCAGTTTCAATATTTTTTTAGTTATGCCCCTTTCAAATGCAACTTTAATATAAAACTTAATGTTGCCTTTAACTTTGAAAGTACTTGTCCTATTCACTTCATACTTGGAATATATCATCAGCATGAACAATGCCATCTGTCACAACAAGAATGATAACTCCAGTTTCAATATTTTTTGAGTTATGCCCCTTTCAAATGCAACTTTAATATGAAACTTAATGTTGCCTATAACTTTGAAAGTACTTGTCCTATTCACACCACACTTGGAATATATCATCAGCATGAACAATGCCATCTGTGACGACAAGAATGATAACTCCAGTTTCAAAATTTTTTGAGTAATGCCCCTTTCAAATGCAACTTTAATCTGAAACTTAATGTTGACTTAACTTTGAAAGTACTTGTCCTATTCACTTCATACTTGGAATATATCATCAGCATGAACAATGCCATCTGTGATGACAAGAATGATAACTCTAGTTTCAATATTTTGAAGTTATGCCCCTTTCAAATGCAACTTTAACATGAAACTTAATGTTGCCTATAACTTTGAAAGTACTTGTCCTATTCACTTCATAATTGGAATACATTATCAGCATGATCAACAACATTGGTAACAAAAAGAATCATAACTCCTGTTTGATTATATTTTGAGTTATGCCCCTTTCAAATGCAACTTTAACATGAAACTTTATGTTGACTTTAGCTTTGAAAATTCACTTGATATTCGAAATAAATCATCTTCATGAACAGCGTCATTATGAAGAACAAGAATGATAACTCCTGTTGGACTATTTTATGAGTTGTGTCCCTTTTATATACAACTTTAACATGAAACTTAATCTTTCCTATAACTTTTAAAGTACTTGTTCTATTCACTCTTCGAATATACCATCTTCATGAACAACAACAACATCGGTTACAACAAGAATCATTACTCCTGTTTCACTTTTTTTCAAATGCAAATTTCACATGAAACTTAATGTTGCATATAATTTGAAAGTACTTGCCCTATTCATTGAATACTTGGATTGTATCATCAACATGAAGAGAGCCATAGACAACTACAAAAATTATAACTCCTGTTTGAATATTTTATGAGTTATGTCCCTTTCAAATGCAACTTTAACATGAAACTTAGTGTTGCCTGTAAAATGGAAAATACTTGTTCAATTCACTTAATACTTTGAAAATTCATCTGTGTGCACAAACCAATTTCTGAAGATTATAACTCGGGTTTCACCATTATTACAGTTATTCCCCTTTTAAATGTAATTTAGATGACACATGTGTTCTGTTGTGTAATATTGAAATCAACTTAAATAAAATATTTTTATTATATATGATTAAACATAGGCCCACATTTCAACTTTTTCCATGCAGGCGACACATGTGTTCCGCGGAACACAACATTATAGTTTAGTTATTAGTTTACTGTAAGAGACATATGCGCTTATATTCAGTATGCGCTTATTTTATTTTCGAGATTCTACAGTATGTAGTCGTGGGTTTCCATATTTGATAGCTTTCACCTAGATATGTAAAACTCGGTCATTTCTTGTTAAATATTACGTTGATATGTTAGTTATTTTCACCAAAATACAAAAGTAATACACTTATATTGAACTGCATAAGGATCATTGACAAGTATGTCGATAATACAGCGTTAAGATAATACCTCTATCCTTCTTTTATTTTTTATTAGACACACAAAAAATAGATGGGTATATTTTTAAAGATACATGTAGTTGCGGTTTTTTAGACACAGGTTCACAATGGTCGAATATATTCACAAAATAAGATAACATAATGTATTATATAATTCAGCTTAATCTAGAATACTAGATAATTGTCGAAAAAGGGATATTTTTTTAAACATTATCATGAGTAAATCTTCAACGAATATCCAACTTAGCAACGCCAATTGAATAATCGAACGATTTTTATCCTAAAAAAAATAATACAACGTTCAGAATTCATGCGATCTTTTTACACAAAGGCATTATGTGTCTATCCACATTTCACCGATGGAAAATGAATACCGCACTTTCAATATATGACACCAATACACTCGAATTCTACCGACGATGATTGGTGACAGACCAGTCCACTCTTGCTTCTCGAGCTTAAGATCTCCTGCGAATAAATATACAGTGCATTGTATAGTGTTTTCGTATATGAAACGTTCTATTACGTATAAACGATAACAGATTTAATGGGGCCGTCACACCATGGCCAGCGTTCTACGACGTTTGAGAAACGTTGTTGGTCGTCCATGGTTGCTGGGATAGCGCCAGAAGTGCGTTGTGTGAACGCTATCGAACTGTCGGTAAACGTCGATGATCGCCGGGAATCGGCGGAGAACGCTGGTCCGGAAAAATATTTTGAACATGCACACAAATTTTCACTGAGACCAGCGCTCTTCAACGTTTAATTTTAAACGCTGAAGAACGTTTTAGAACGTTCGTGGAACGTTTTACTAAAGTTCGCCAAGCGTTGCACGCGTCCGGTTATCGTGAGTCAGTCGTTACCTAATCGTTACTTGGTTGCTACAAATCGTTTGTTTCGCTGTGAACGACTCACTGGCGACCTCTCAACGACCGCTGAACGGTCCCCTAGTACACGCAGCGTGTGACTAGAGTGAAACGAACGTCCTTTTCGCGTCCATTTAGCTTCATTCCAGCGTTACCCGAACGTCCATGCCTCAGCACGCTCCTGTAAAGGCCCGGTCACACAGAACTCCGCGTCTAAATCACGTACAAAAAGTCATGAAAATGTAGTGGACGTGGTCGTAAGTGGTAATTTTTGGTCAATTTTGGCTTGGCCGTGCTTTGAACGTGGTCTGGCTGTCAGCGGCTGTTCCACTGCTGAAACACTGCCTAAGCACGGCTTACCACTTCCAGCCACGTGTAAGGTTAAAAATAGGTTCGCGCGTGTTTAAACGTGGGAAAAAAAGCGGCAAGTTACCACGGCTAGCCGCGGCTTCATCGCGTCTGTAGTACTGCTGATCACGTGTTGAACACGGACGAAAAACGGGAAGTCCACTGCCATAGCACTGCCTAATCACGGCTCGGCGTCGTCGGAAGCGCAGCTTGCCACGTATAAAAGCGGCCGCGCACGGCTGGTCTTCACAGTTTTACCGTCCAACACCTTCAGGCAAGTTCGTTCTTTTGTTTTTATTTTAATCATGCCCAGGAAGAAGGGTTCCCCTGCAAAGAAGAGGCCAACGAAGACCATAAAGACCAAGGCCAAGGCCCCAGCTGAGGATGAGGCTCCTCAAGACTCACAGGCCCAGGTGACAGTCCAGGTCCAGGGCGAGGTGCATGCTCCTCCTGCTGGTGCTGCCAGTCCAGACCCTGACCCTCAGGCTGATGCTGGTCCTGATGCTCCTGGAGAAGCTGAGGCTGCTGTTGATGGTCAGTACCTTTTTTATTCAATTCACTGTCTTTTCATTTGCAAATTTTGTTACTTTCAAATTTACATTTCAAATTTCTATTTAACAATGAAAATAAGAAGCATGTCACTAAATAAATTGTCACTAAATAAATTTATTTTTCATGTACAGGTGCTACCCCTGCCGCCACCCCTCCTGCCACCACCACTGCTGCCACTACCACTGCTACCACTACCTCTGCTGACACCCCTGCTGCTGCCCCTGATGCACCCATGGAGCTTGGAGAAGTCGGCCCCCCAGCCCTTGAGGAGGGAGAAACACTCCTTGTGGAAGAAGTGAGGCCTTCTACTCCTCCCGCCAAAGCTGCTCTGGTCGAGGAGGAAGAGCCAGTGCTCATAGGCAAGGGCCGTGGACATGGCAAGGGTAAGGAGAAGGCTGCCTGCAAGGCCCCCAAGAAGGACTGGAGCCTTGACGCTGCTATAGAGGAGGACGTTCTCGAGTGGCTGAAGTCCAACTGCTACCTCTGGATGCGAAGCAAGAAGGGCTACAAGCAGAAGAGGGCTGCCTGGGAGATAAAGGCCCAAGAGCTGGGGATCAATGTGGATCACCTAGAGCAGTGGTGGAAAGAAATAAAGGACTGGTATGTGAAGCTCTCGAAGAAGACCAGTGGCCAGGCGACCAAGATGCTCACAGAGAGGGAGACCTGGGTCCTGCAGCACTGTGGCTTCTACAAAGGTCAGTACATTAAATTACATTGATTTCAACTGTGTTTTGAATTTCATTGCATTTGTCAATTTAATTTAACATTTCAATTTATCACATATGAGCTATGAACAGTTTAATTTTTAGTGAAACCCCTCTTTTGTTTCACTTAAATTAAACAGCCTCCATGTTGTTCATACCTCGATACAAGTGCAATATGCGGCGGTCATTTCTTTAATAAACGTCTTTAACCTTTCAGGTTCCATCCCCAGTGACACCGGAGATCCCCTCGTCACTCTGACCCGGGCCCCTACTGCCTCTGCTGGTGCCACGTCCACGGTCTCGCGTCCACCCCCCTCAGTGGACTCTGACGGTGACACCCAGGCTCACGTCCTCGAGGACATGGAGACCGCAGCCTTTGACCAGGCTTCTACATCTGAGACCACGTCCAAGTTCAGCCGCAAGCGAGACAAGAGGAGGAGGGAGGAAGAGTGCCAGGAGGAGGAAGACACCTGGATGCGAGACCTCCGCGCCATCATGAAGGCCAACCAAGCCCTCCTGGAGAAGCTTGTGGAGGAGAGCCCTCAGACTGACCGTGAGCCCTTCGTACGGTTCGTTGCTGACACCCTGCGTAAAGCTCCCCAGGAGCAGTACGAAGTGATGAAGGAGCTGATCTTTGACATAGTGCGCCAGGGCCGGCGCTGCCAGCCTGGTGACAGTGAACAGCCATCCACTTTATGGGCCAGAACAGCCCAGGCCGTGTCAGCACCCCCAACTTGCGCATCTTCCCAGCCTTTCCCCCAGCCCTTCAGGCAACAGTTCAGTCAGAACTTCGACCAGCCCTCCAGCTGCCAGCAGTACTTCCAGCAGCACAACCCCCAGCACCAGCAGAACTGGCAGTACGGCAGCTTCGTGCAGCAGACCTCGTTCTCCCCCAAGTGGCAGACTGCTACTACAACCTCTCCTACAAGAAAGCAGTTCTGTAATCAGCAGCCCAACTACCCCCAGCAGCAGCAGCAACAGCAAGAGCAGCCGCAAAACATTTGCCAGGCACAACAGCAAACCTACACGTCTCTTCTCAATACTCCAGTGTTCAGCCAATCCACACCTCTTCCAAATATCTCGCCGATCAACTCCACCCCTGGAATAAGTTCGTTACTTGATGTACCCTCACTAGACCAACCGCAAGGTCGGCAGCAGAGCGATGAACAGGAGGACCCACTGTAGCCTTAGGATAAAGACAATGAATAGCAGGACTAGACTTAAACTTATTAATCATACTTTTGGATGGTTTGTAGTTCATACCGCATGATAATAATTCTTCTGTTTTCAGTTGTGGACAAACTCTTTTGCGAAAATGTGATATCGCTTGACCAGACTGACCTTATCCTTACAGAATATCACGTCCTGAGTTTATATACATTTCAAACTTACTGATTTACCTCCGTCTGTGAGCGTCGTAGCTGTATATCGTCAAGTGAATATATTCTATGAGGATCTGGCCAATCTGGCATAATAATACTAATTCATATGATGACATGTTTGTGAATGATACTTTGTGCTAAACCCAATCGCTCTGACTTTAATTTTAAAATTTGTTTTCGTTGTTATTAGCTGAAGTACAGCATAGAAATAATATACTACTCAGAATTTGCTAAGGATTACTTTGTTAAAATCGAACATCCCGCTGATGATTTGCGTCTTACAGAACTTAAGCGTGTAGTACAGTTATTGTTATACCGCCTACATCATGATTGATCAACAAAAACAACATAATACCCATTGTAATTTGGAACAGTGATCCTTAACAAAATTTGAGTAGTATATATGTTATAACACAGAATATCTTTTTGCTTGATGTGAAATGCGAGTAAACAATGTTTCTAGATTTATTGCCAGGTGTACATGTACAAACTTGTTCATGTTATATGTTAATTAAACGAAATACCGGTAAGCAAAATTAATTCTGACGACTTTGATGTTTCTTTTCTTTTTATACTCGTAATAGTTAGAGTACAATTTTCAGTGTCTTCACAACAATTAAGACGCCGAAGCGCTCGAGCGCAGCGACACCAACAAAACTATACTGGCGTCTTAATAATTAAGAATCCAATTCAAGCCGTCTTCATGGAAAAGGATTTAGTATTTCCAAATTATACGATCATCTGATTGGTCGCAAAAATAGGTTAGACACTAAAGTTTACTTTATTCTATCCAAAAAGTGCTTTACATTCATTTTCTAAGTTTGGCGAATTTTGGCCGTTAGTGAACCAACCCCTTTGAACTTATAAAAAAATTAAATATTAAAAAAGAAGAATAATGCAATAGCAAAAAAATGACAATGTACATAGGAAATTTAAATATAAAATTGGATTAAGACAGTTATCTTCAAACATTTAATAGAAGATAATTGTCTTAATCCAATTTATATTTTCCTTTCATTTCATATGTACTTTATATTTTTATGTTTGCTATCTTTATTTTTTGTATTTTAATGTAATATATGAAAAGTTTATTTATTCCAATTCACAATTAATTACTTCTATAATCTAGAGTTTTAATTTTGTTTCAATCTACTAAAGTCAAAACTGCCAAACACATGTTACATTTCAAATTAAACTTTAATACAATATGTAATGTCATCAGTATATATAGCAAACATCATTATCACATCAATATTTGCATATCAGTGCTCCTGCTTCCGTAACTAACATGATAAAAAAACATAGCTAACGGGGGAGGAGCATGTCATCCTGCCACGGCACCCTTCCAGCGGGGGAGTTACACCACTGCATGATGAGGTTCCTCTGGGCCTTGGCTAGCCTGACATCTCTGTTGGGTCCTGGTACTCTATCAGGCCTCGTGTCTTCAAGGTTCCTACCTTCACGCCAAGCACCAAGCACCAGGGCTCCATCTGGACGCTCCCAGTCCACCAGCCTGTTCTGCATCACCGGGTAACGTGTTCTCATCAGGTTGTGAAGGAGTACGCACGCCTTGACCAGCAGTCTGACAGTATCAGCTTTATGCATCATGGTAGTCAGGAGAACTTGAAATCTGTTGGCAAGAATCCCGAACGTATTTTCAACTACTCGTCTGGCCCGCGACAGTCTATAGTTAAATATCCTTTGCTCCCTGGTCATGTCTCTGTTAGCGTAGGGCTTCATCATGTAGGTCCGTAGTCCGAACGCATCGTCACCTACCAGGAAGTAAGGTACATCCTGTGTGTCACCTGGCAGAGGATCTGGCTCTGGGAAGCCTGCGATGTCATTGTTCTGCAGACCCTCCTTGAACTCACTTTCATTGTAGATGTGGGCATCAGAGGAGGACCCCTTGCCGCTTACGTCTATCCACAGGAACTTGTAGTCAGAAGACACAACTGCTAGGAGGATAACACTGAAGAAGCCTTTATAGTTGAAGTAGTCGGACCCAGTGTTGGCAGGAGCTTTACACGCAATATGCTTCCCATCTATAGCCCCAATCACATGCGGAAAATTCCATCTGTGGTACCCATCATCAGCTAACTGGCGCCACTGGGCCTCACTGTCTGGCGGCGAGAGCATCTCATGAGCATACTCGTGGACGATGGCCTCACAGACTTCACGCACCACCAGACTTATGGTGTTGTGGGGGACCCTCCAGGCATATTGCATCTCACGGTACTTGGAGCCAGAAGCAAGGTGCCTCAGGGTCATAGCAACCTTGAGTCCTGGTGCAAGGGGTGCTCTCCAGTTGGAGGTCTCTTTGGTAAGGGCTGGTGTCAGTCTCTGCACAATTTCATCGTACATCGCAGGAGGCATCCTCATAAAGTTCTGAAAGGCTCTTGGATCTTCGTTACGCAACTCGACCATAAGACGGTCGTAAAGCCCCAGCTGAGGTCTCCTCGCAATCCAGTCACGCACCCAGATGTTCCGTACCACCCTCCTCCTCCTCCTCCTCCTTCTTCTTCTTCTCTCAGCAAGGATATGTTGGGCCTGTATCAGTTGGTTCTGTTGGTGCTGAAGCATAAAGATGAGGGCATCACGACGTTGAGGGTTCATTTTCACCCCTTGACATCTAGACTGCAAGTGCTGAGGTCTCAGAAAATTGCGGTATTTATATGCCGCAAATCAGAAGTGATACAGAAGTGATTAGGCAGTGAACAATCGTATTTAGCACTTGTTCCAGACGTCGTTTAAACGGGCTTAGGTAGTGCTATGTACGCTGAAAAATCCACTTGTCAGTGATAAGCCGCAAAACACACGCTATTTCCCATGATACCAACGCGTAACACCCGTCCGATGACCGTGCTCTGCCAGTGACAGACCGCTAAACTTTCGCGTCTCACTGCGTCTCCCCAAGTTTTAATCACTGCCGGAACACGGATTATCACGTGTGTTTCACATGTGTTGCACGTCTTTACCACGTGTGTCGCCCGTGGTTGTCCGCGGGCTAAAATTTTGAGCAGTTCAAAACTTTTTGCCGCGTCCGACGCCGTTTCGAATTCTCCCCGCGTCCTGCCACGTCCATAAATCGACTTTAGCTCGTCTTAAACCCGACACCAAGGCGAACAACATTGTCTGCTTCACGGGAGACCACTTTTTGACGGTTTTTTGCCGTGATTAAGCCGTAAATCGCTGTGTGACCGGGCCTTAACGTTGACTTAACGTTCTTCGTGCGCCAGTGGCAAGTGAAAACATGCTAATGGTTTAAGGGTTTTCTTACTTGGTCGGTGTTACACGCTTCTAGTGCGTTAGACACACGCTAGTAATGCGTTAGACTAAAAGTAAATAACACGCCAGATCTGTCATCCTCATTCTAGAACGCTCAAAAAATAAACGATTGTAACGTTCAGAGAATGTTGACCAGAACGTCGTGGTGTGACGGCCCCTTAACGTTTTAATATCCATGAATATATCTTCTTACAACTTATATACATGTCATATACTTTGATAGCATAGCGAACAGCACCGATCCATGACAAGGTCTTTTGAACCCCAAAAAGTCTCAAAAACAGACTCTTAAAGAACAGCGCTAGCAATAACTGTGATTCAATTTTGTCAGTCGTCGGAACTGAAAATTATGTTAGTAAAGCTATCTCAACCCTCCACGTTGACAAAATCTCAATTATGAATTAAGTTTGCCTAAGTGTTCTGAATATGTTCCATTGTTGGTTATACAAGAAAATGTGCATTCGCCATTTGCAATATATTCACATTCAGTTATTAGACACACTCTCCTGGTTTCAATTTCAGTCAGTTCAAGCGATTTCACAGAGAAATGGCAATTCGTTGGAACAACCATAGGTGAACCACAAAAAATTGCTTAACCCAAACAATACACTCCACTTTGTGAGTGACCGCTGCTATACCATTAGTACTTGTAGTACTCATTGTTGTCTCTGTTTTCCGCAGGTATTTTATTAAAATGTATACGATGTTTAACATAAATGTATTAAGAAATACAGTGTATAAGTTTTTTTGCGATGTACGGAGTATGTTCAAGTGTATGATAAAAAGAAAATTTTCGTGGTACATGTACCAAATACAAGCTATTTGCAATCAGTTATCAGGCACTGTCTCTCGGATGTAATTAAATTCATTTTAAGCAATTTCACACAGAAATGGTAATGGTTGGGAACAGGCATAGGTGAAAAACAAAACGTTTGCTAAAGCCAAACAATACAATCCACTTTGTGGGTGATATCTGCTATACCAGTAGTTATTGTAATATTCATTGTTATCTCAATATAAAAACTCCCATGCCCCATCTGTGTCCTTCCGTCTACCACCTACCCAAGTATTAACTGGTCCTTCTTTTAGAATATCCTTTACATCTGAATATTTCTTGTCCGAGTCGATGTTAATCAGAAAGCCTCCTTCCTTTTGACACTGTCGTCCAGCTTCTATGTTAGACAGTGCAGTAGTATTGAGCTTGATGCAAAATCCATTCTAAGTCATGTTGTAGTCACTGGGGCACTTTACTTTCAAAGCTTTTTCGAGACCGCCTTCACAAAGATTCCAATCAGTTTCGGTTGTTTGATTGTCATTTTTATTATTGCCAACTTTCTCCAAGTTGCATTTTCTTATTCGCGTTGTTGTCCCAAAGCTGCCTAACTGTTTTGCCTGACATTCAGTCCACACAGTCCATTCTTCACATTAATGACATTTATTTATATTCTTCATTGCCATACCAAGAAACGTTAACATCGGTTTATTCATCTTTCGACCAAGTTTGATAAGTGTTTCTCCGTTTATAGATTCGCTTAATGTTATATTATTTTCCGTTGTTGATACCGTACACACTGTCAATGCACTATACCCAATAACAAAAACAAGCGTTATAAGATTCATCATCATGTCGTATCGAAGACCTCGGGAAGAAAAACACCGCGCCGTCTGAACAAATTTCAAAGTGTTTAAACTTTCCAAATGTCTGTGCCTTGTGTAACAAATGAAATAAATCTAAACAAAAGTAAGTGTTTATTGTTTTGGCACCGGTATCACATTCACGCAAACCAGAACTCAAAGATAATAAATAATTCAAAAAATAACTTACTTTGAATTACTTATCAAACATAACAGCATCTGGTTGCAGAATTTTCGGAAAGGCCCGTATCAACAGCGTGCATTTAAATTTTAATCATCACATTTTCAGCCGATGACAAATGCTTTCAAGCATTTTGATAGAATATTTCGTTCTTAGTTAGAAGGCAGTCATCTTTCAGAAACAGACATATATTTTGAAACATTAATGGTTGCAAAATAATATGGCTTTGATAATAAAACTGCTTAAGTAAAAGTCTGTCGGTATGTTTTGTTTTGAATACGGGCCCAGATCGTTCTTATAATTTTGAAAATGTATCATTTATCATTGCAGGTACGTGTCTTTTGAGATAACAATATTTCAAACATCACTTCATGCCAGTCTTATCAAGTAAATATATATCACTGAAACGTGCTTATCATAAAAACAGATATATGGCATAACAATAAAAGTGCTTATCTCAAAGAGCTAAATCAGATATATGATTTCGTGAAATGCGTATTAAGGGCCTGCCACATCGTCTTTGCATTTTATGTAAAAAAAAATAATATTAAAATCTTCTTAATGGCAAAATGAAGTCAAAAAGTAAATGGTATTAATGTATGTTTTTTTATACCTTCATAAATTTAAGAAAAGTAACGAAAATTAGCTAGACCTAAAACTTCATAAATTTCTATACTTTAGATAATAATATATTGTGTCATTCTGTCAAAGGAACGTATAAACTTATGCAATTCTTGTGAAATTGTGTTTGACATTGAGTTTCCTGGTGGCGTAAATATGTGACAAAGGAATACACAATCATGTTGATATTTTTTCTTCATAATCTGAAGATTATTTTTACGTAATTTTTATATATACTTATTAAGTATTAATTATAATTAATATTAAAATTGCCAATAGGTTTCAAAGGTTACAAATTTCCGCCCCGATTATCTTCTAAAAACTGTACCAACTACTCACAAAACTTGGTTAGAATGTGTAGGGACAGGGGTGTCGGTACGTAAAGCTAAGAAAAACAATACTTGGTTTAATAGCAACCCCTCAATCGTTGTCTTAATAAATTCCACACAAGATCTGTTAACCTTATTGCGTTGTCGCGACCAAACAAACATGACCCTACCTCAAAGGTCAAAGTATCGATTTGTTATGAAGTGATGGGTGTAAGAATCATGACCATAACCCGATCTTAAAGGGCGAAATTACATACAGGGTTGTAATCAACATTTCATGAAACTTTTGTTTTCGGGCAAAGGTAACTTTGCAACCCCTTTGTCAAATTAAAAAAGGTGATTACCGTAGTGAGACGGGTGACATATCTACAAGCCATGACTGTGTGCCAGTGGCGAGCAGAGAGCGGTGTTCTATCACCCATACCGTCAACAAACTCCTTCCATGCTCATTCCGCCAGAAAATAAAAATGTTATTCAGACATGATCTATGAAAAAATAATAATTTGGGGAATAGCAGAACGTAATGTCCAACCTCACCACATTTTGTTACTTTTGACGTATTTTTTATCTTTTGAATTGTAAAAATATGGATCTATAGCAGAATGAGGGATCCTTCTCTCTATTGCTCCACTGCGATATGCGGTAGCAAGTGGGATTCTCCCCTACACCAATACGACAGCTACAAATTAACTTCAAAGGCTCATAAATGTATTAATGATCATAAACTCAGTTGAGTAGTCTTCTACACTGATCAACACCCACTGTTTTACAAAAATTAACACAAGTTTATCTTGTAAATTTCTATAAAGATGGAGTGCATAATGGTGTTTCATTTTATAATTAATTACTTAACTTAAACATTTTAGAGCGCAAACCCAGTGTACAACCTAAAACGAAATGAATAGATCGTTGCATCACCGCTTATGAAAAATATTTAAATAATATTATATTCTTTTCATTCGTTTAAGTTTTATCAGAAATGGATAAAAAAATTTAACCGAATACAATCAAATACGCAGATATGCATGTGATAACAATCGTTCGTTATCAGCTACCTCATCATAATAATGGTAATCACACATGTTCAACCCATAATGCAGCTTACATAGAAGCTGAATTGCGATTGTCCGGATATTTTCGATTAACCGGATATTTTCATTTTACAGGCATGATCTTCATTGCATTATGCCTTAAATCTTCACGTTAGAATTCAAGTGTTTGCTTACAAGACATTTACAATTCAAATTAATTACGGCTAGTATGACTGACTCGTCGTATATGTTTTATTCCAAAATTCCTTTTTATGTTTGTACCCGGCATTTCTATAACTAAAACGCGTATTGACTTGATTTTTAGCCGGATTTCGAATAAAAATATGGTCCTTATGGTCCTTCATTCTATCAACATTTAATTCCTTTAATTATTATGTATTTGGTTCACAGTTATGCTGATTGTGATTCTAATACAATTCAAACCATGATAATGCTCAAAAGTGCAAGATCATACCTGAGATCACCGGTCAACATTTATGCAAAAGCCGTTTTCCGTAGCATTATTTGGAAATGATATTGCCCATACTAGACAATGGAACCGTAGCGTACGGCAAAAGCGCCTCCCCATTTAAGGTCAAAGGGCAGTAAATAGAAAGCCTTGTGCGGATTGAACAATTTTTTCCACGGACGGTACGTGCCTATAATGAATAAAAATATATTTTTTTGTTTTCATAATGTAAAATGACTTGTTATAGATACTATTAAAAGAAAATGTTTTTAACATGTTTGAAACGTGATTTGTGGCACTTTGATACTTCTCTTATTTTGGGTTGAATATTTGTATATTCTGGTGGCGATTACATCTGGTTCAAATGCTGAAGGAGCGAGTTAGTGAAGACTCTTAGTTCTAGTCATATTTGCATTGCACAAGAGAGCACTATGCAAATCTGCGATGGCTTTGGAAAAGTCGTGTAAACTTAATCACAAGAGGACCCAATCTTACAATGTAACTCTATGGGAAACTATATAGTTGTCTCTGATCTTAAACTCCAAACACGCTACCGATTGAGCTAGCCGAGACAACGCCAAAAACCTGATAAACGTGATTATCATTACATGACATCGACAACTGATTATATACTGATACCAGTACTGACCATATGTAAAGGATCTAATCAAGACTTAAACAAGACATATCTATTTCAAAGATTAAAGGCGTTGATAAAATTTTTCAGGCCACCATTTATGGGGCACGCCACGGGAAAAGGTACCTTCGGTCATATTTTGTGACATTTTAGTAGTTACTATATTTAGGAAGAACTTACAACTACCCATCATTTACTCGTTATTAAAAAGTGATTTTGTTAGCAAGTTTGTGCAAAATGCATAATAATTTATGTCTTCTGTTCAACTTTTTGAAGTCATTTCAAAGATTGACGAAGATACCTTTCCCGTGAAGCGCCCCTATTACGAAGAAAGTAAATATAGAGCAACAAATGCAGTGTTGTAACCGTTTTTGAGTTTGTTTTGTGATGGTATCTAGTAATTTGGGTAAATATGCTTTTATAAACAACATAAATCCACTTAGTATATTTAATTTATTTTATTACAAAAAATAATTGTTCTTAGTTATACTGAGAATTAAGCGCTGGGTCTTCGCGTGTGAAGCGCAAGGGTTATATGGTCATTTGTGCAAACATTCTTTGTCCGGTTTGTAACTTTAAGACCCTAGAGCACGGTATGTACCCAGATAATGAGAATCGCGGATAAATGATAGATTATGAGAATAATGATAGATCGCCAGGTATGAGGAAACACCATGGAGAGGTTAGTTATTGTATGAATTTCTTGTTACTGTGATCTAATACTTATCTTTTGCGATAGATAACAGTCAAGCGATGTCCTAGCCTTCCTCTCATACCCATACATTTGGAATTGGCCTTCAGATAAAGTAAAACAAAGGAAAATGATCACGCAACACTCCAGATTTCTACAAAAAAAACTACGTATTATGCCCATTTAAAATAAATTTAAACATGTTTTTTTGTAAACGCCAGTGCTGTTATCAAAGCCCAAACATCGACAATCATTATGCCACCCAGCTTTAGCCCGTATTATGAGTATATACCTTAACAAACATCTTTTTTCTGAGGTACCTGAAGCAAATTGGATAATGGGGATTCGCTCGGTTGATAATGGGAAATTCAAATATTCATGAAATAGATAATCGAGGAGTTTTAGTGTTTCTCCTAATTGAAATGTTCAGATACAATTATTTTATTTTAATAACTCTTGTATATAGTCCTTTTTTGCTATCCACTGTGATCATTACAAAACATATGCATCTTTTCATTGTATTTATGACGTTTTTGGTAGTAGCTTTAAAATCAAATTAAAACGTTACAATGACAAATCGTATTGTACGGTGTTCCGTTGAAGCCATCGTTGTTGAGCACTGTCGCTGTCGACATCTTCGGCGAGAACACGAAACAACGATGCGAGATCGCGAATTCACGATGCGTGGTCGCGAAAGTACGATGCGAGAACTCGATGTTTAAATCGGGTCTTGGCAGCTTACTTTCGCGACTAAGCATCGATGTATCGCGTTCTCGCCTGCTTTTTCACGTTTTTGATGTCCAGCCCTTAGGCCGTCAAGACCACGAAAACACGCTATTATATTATCATCGCGGCCTCGTACTTTCGCGACCTCGAATCGTATTTTCGCGACCACGCATCGCCAAAGCGATCAAGCATCGTTGATTCGTGATCTCGCTCAAGAGGTCGAAAGGAGAAACAACGATGTCCCAAATTGAATATCGTAGTATCTCGCGATTTAATATTAAAATATATATTATTTATCTTCACTTTCATGAATAGATCTTTTAGACTCAAGCAGGTGATGTGGTTTTTATCTCGGGCGTTGCTTTTGTAACCACCAACACTAGCCAAATTATTTTCCTGCTCGGTGCTATCTTAACTTAAACACAGACAAACAGACAATTTATGCATGCATAAAATTTACTATTTATTTACCTTTTCAGGTAAATGTACGATTGAAAAGTTGTTATTTAATAAAGTTCAAACGCTACAATCACATGGCATATTTCATTAAAGGGAAGGAACTTTGTATAAATTGCGCAACGCTGAGAAAAGCAAATCATTGTTTGACTATTCAAACTTTTATATTAAAAAAAACACTATGCTGAATGAACTTACTGAGATCTCTTCAATATTGGAAAGGAGACGAACATTATGAAAAATAATTTATGTTGTGAAATATATTTTATTTTTAAACATAAAATCAGATTATAAATATCCTGCCTATTCCTGATATTCCTGATATTGACTATCTGTTTTATCTACTAGCTAACTCTGACGACGCATTTAAACTTAAACAGCACTTTGATGTGTAGTATCTTCTAACACAATATTCAAATAACCGGGTAGGAGTAAATTTTCATTTAAATCCAAACTTGTTGAGCGTTACTCAAATAAATTTCTCTCACACCAAATCATGACATGTACTTATTAGACCAAAATTTCTGCGAAATTCGCTCTTTTTTCAGTCAATTATAGGCCTGTTTTGCATATTGGTACAAATAATATAAACCACAACTAAATCATGCTACTTAATTGATACAGTTTTTTAACAGTAACTACCCAATTGGCAAAGGACGCCAATCTCAAATGCGTTCTTATGTA
Organism: Corbicula japonica; assembly: GCA_038501625.1. Lineage (NCBI taxonomy): Eukaryota > Metazoa > Mollusca > Bivalvia > Venerida > Cyrenidae > Corbicula > Corbicula japonica. Next base: position 21,645 of record JAZAYU010000701.1, on the reverse strand, counting down.
TAACGGTTGGCTCCCATTACGTGAATACTTATCTTAGACCATAATAGTTATAGTAATTAACTAATGTATTTATCACCAAAAAATACAGATTCGCTTAACCCGGGTATTGAGAGGCTTTGGGTTAGTTCTTAGTTGATGCCTTCGGGACAGAAAGAAATTATGCTATTTCGGGAGATCATTAAGATAAATGGGTCATTTATCTTGTCACTAGAGCTGGTGGTATTGTTTCATAAAGACAGCAGTTTGGGGAAAGAGATGGAACATGCAAAAAAGAATAGAATAAATAGTATTTAGGTTTAAATAAGGGAAACTATACCATTATCCAGTCAAGAATTTATATTATCCATTCACTTTTTCTAAGCGAATCCCCATTATCCAATTTGCTTCAGGTACCTCAGAAAAAAGATGTTTGTTAAGGAATATACTCATAATACTGGCTAAAGCTGGGTGGCATATTGATTGTCCATGTTTGGGCTTTGATAACAGCAGTATCGTTCACAAAAAACATGTTTAAATTTGTTTTAAATGGGCATAATACGTAGTTTTTTTTGTAGAAATCTGGAATGTTGCGTGATCATTTTCCTTTGGTTTACTTTATCTGAAGGCCGATTCCAAATGTATGGGTATGAGAGGAAGGCTAGGACATCGCTTGATTGTTATCTATCGCAAAAGATAAGTATATGATCACAATAACATGAAATTCATACCATAACTAACCTCTCCATGGTGTTTTCTCCGACCTGGCGATCTATCATTATTCTCACAATCTATCATTATCCTCGATTCTCATTATCTGGGTACATACCGTGTAGAGGGACCTTTACAAACCTCACGAAATCAAAAAACGACAATCCCGGGAAAGGCGCACCTGGAGTCAAATCTGCAAGATCAAGATGTCAGAAATGAAATAATTAATTGAGAACCCACTTTTTGTCTTCCATGTTTTACTGAAACATTGATCCATAACTTTAAAACTCAGTCACATTCTTATAACCAATGATGAAAGCAAATGATCGATCGATTCTTATTTCATTAGATGATGACAACTTTTCCAGTAGTATCCCCTTAACATATTCATCGTAATATTCTACAATGAGTGATCTACATGTCGGGTTGGTTGATGTTATATCCAGCAGAAAAATGACTAAGGCATCGAATAATATATAGAATACTTTTCGTTGACTGCTACTTTCAATGTTGTGTTATGGTCTAAAATTATTTTGTGAATATGGTAATATCACTTTATAAATATGGCGATTTTTACCATTTATTTGAATAGCTGGTACTGGTTTGATGATTCTCCATACATAAACACTGAAATATTAAATGAACCGAGCAAAGTTTAAAAATGATGACCGCAATAATTTATTAACCTTAAGCTGTATTTTTCATATTAATATTTTAAGAATAGTATGAAAACAAATCGTATTTGTTTTTGTTTTTTTGCAGCTGAAAACAGAGAAAATGGGACAAAGTCCATCAAAAGGTGAGCTTTAAATTATAAAACGCTTTGTGCAATATAAAACAGTAATGTGAAACTCGGAAAATCGATTGCTTTATTGATCGTATAAAAGCACAAATGTTGTACGCTCGGGCACTGTAAGAAAACATAAAACACTCGTACTAGATAGACATGTTTTACCTAAGGCAAAAATCAAAACAGACAAAGCTATTTCTGTTCGGAACTATACTTAAAGAAGTTTACAACTTATGTAGACAAGACAAGACTATATTTTATCCAAGATAAGTACAAAGTACATAACCTAGAAAGTTATATACAAATACAACTACAACGTGGTCTAAGAGTTTTGAGATTTACAAGTACACTATTTCACGCAAGGAAAATTTGAGAGAAAATGTATATATGTTATATAAATACGGAGAGTGACTAACACGAAATATATTTAAAGAAGTTGCGTTTCCAATTTCTTTTAGTATTTTAAATATACATACAGAAATTCAAGTCGCAACTTCTTCAAACACGATATACATTTTGTGTTTAAAGAAGTAGCGTTTCTAATTTCTTTAAATATATAAGTATATTTCGTAAGAATGTTGGCGTGGATTTTTAATTTCCATCGTGCCATTTCTTGTTTCTGTTTTTAATAATGTTAAAGTCATTTTAGACCTATTCCTAATATTGACTAGATAGAGACCCGCGGAAGCGCGGGCTTAGAGAATTTACATATTTATATTAGAAAGTCATGCCTGTTGTGAAATGCAGGAGAACCCCGCTTAAATCACCACGATATAATTAGACCCCAACCACACTACGAATTTTTACTGCATTGTTACAATAATGTTGAACAGAAAATGAAAAAGCATATTAAGGTTTATAATATATACATTTTGATGAAGTTTATATAATTGATGTTTTATTTTTTTTTTATCAGAATATTGTATAGAGACCATAAATAACTGCTTCAAACAGATATCAACCAAAATCAAAGAAAAAAAACAAAACAAAGGAAACCAGCTTCATTTTACGAGTAACATATGTTATGTATGTTGAAAACTTGAAGTCATGCAAGTTTTAAGAACACTTACAGTTGTCAAACGCAATTATTCAATTACACACTATATTTTATGCTTGTTCACTAAAAACTTGAATATTATGTTTGAATCAGCGATAGGGTTACGTATTAGATTATAGTTAAATTATTACTTATGCCAGCGCGGTGTTTAAGAAAAAAAACTGTTTCATGTTGTTAGATCATGCAGCTTTCAAAAACATGTATCATTGCTTAAGATTGTTACAAATAAAAACCTACATGTAATTTTTTCACTCAAATTACATCAGTTTATGGTTGTACATGTTGTAGACTAATTTTGCTATGTTCGACAGAATAAATATCCCACTTTCACATTGCCCTTTCCTGTCAGTGATCTCGTCTTCGCCAACTTTGAATAGCTTGTGCCAGCTGAAAACGCCTGACCGCTCGCCGATTCATTGCCCTTCATTAATGTAACACACTCATATGTGGCTGAACGAATATCGCCCATATGTTGACAAAATTTAACGATCGCGCATTCTTTTATCTTTTCAAATGACGTCATAATTCTGTATTTAACGCTATGACTTCTGCTTTTTCGGCGTTAGCTGTCTAAGATCACTTTTGACCTAGTTTTTCGACCAATGAAATGTTGTAAATAATACTCGTTTTCTCTTATTATGCAGAGGTAAAATGAAATAAACTATTTCGATTGGTAGCTATTTACACCAGAGAGGCATCTAGCAGGCTGGAGAGGTATCTAGTGGGATTTTATTATTATGCAGCGGAAAAATAAAATAGATTAATTTGATTGGTTGTTAGTGGGTGTTGTATTGGAGGAAAAACATATTTACGATTTAAGTAACCAGTTAAGTCAATATTGATGGCTTAAATACAATATTATATGGAATATTCTTGGGTGTCACTTGCATACAATACACAGTGTAAAACGAAAGAGAAGTGTAGATATTCCTTGTTCTTACTGGTTCCTTTCTAGTTCCTTTGATACTGATTGTTAATTTCAAGTTCGTAAGACAAGTTCATTGTAGTGTAGTGGCTAACACTCTCGCCTCTCAAGCGGAGGCCCCAGGTTCAATACTCAGGACGGACACTTTTTTAAACTTAATATACGTAAAAGTTGGTAGATTTCGCTCTTGTAACAGGCTGTTATTATTTATATTTATTAAATTTCATCTTGAATTCTCACTCGACACGAGGTATTTTATTGAAACTGAATATTTTGCTTCTTTAATCGACTTGTTATCACTGTATGAAATAGTTGCAACAGCTTCAACATTTTTTGAAAGACACTTTCAATAAATTTATGAGTTGTCATGATTCGGTCGCTTAATCTCTAAGTCATACTAAGCAGGGAGGGTTCGTCAACAGCTAAAACAAATAAAATAAAATAACTAAACTGTGTCTGCTTTGCCTCTCTGTATTTCTTTCTTACTTATATACATGTATATATAAATCTTTTCCATCAACGCCGTTTATCTTTTTTAAAGATATTTCTTGTTAAATCTGTATCTGTATCTGCCATATACTCCAAACCCTCTATACAGAGTATTATGTGGAGTGCGCTGTCAGAAACTTTAGGAGTAATATTAAATTATAATGTTTTGGGGAGGTAATTTTCATAGGTGTTTGGGTGGTTTCTGTACCTGCACAGTTATAAAAATGCCATAGATATTAAATTACAGAAGTCTGGTGTGGTTTGCAGGCAAGTTGCTTTGCCCAGGGTGCTACAATAAAAGATGAATAATGGATGTTCATTGAATGACGAAGAACAAATGATCTGATGGGGGTGATGGATGAGGTGATGATAGTGGATGATGATCATTTGTAGCACTCTGGTTAGAAGCAGTGGCTGTACAGCTTGGCCTTGAATAAGGCCAGGCTGTCCGCCTGAGCAATGTCTGGTGGTAGACTGTTCCAGATCGTTGCTGTACGTGGAAAGAACGAATGCCTGTGTCCACCAATCCTGGAGAAGGGGATACTATATCTGTGCCTCTGTGTATGGTGTATATAGTGTGGGAATGGTATCCTTACAAGGTTGTGTTTGACCTTGTAGAACATACATAATGAAGTTACTTTACGGCGCGTTTCTAGGGTTGGTAAGTTGATCTTTCTTATAAGGTTAGTAATACTACTGGTATATTTGTAGTCGTTCTGTATACTTCTTACTGCGCGATGTTGTACCATTTCAATCTCGTTAATGTATTTCTTTTGCCAGGGGTCCCAGACGGAGGCGCAATACTCCAAACATGGGCGGACATATGTTTTGTATGCTACTTCCTTGAGTTTTGGGATGTCAGTTTGAATATTTCTTTTGATAAATTTAAGAGTGTTGTTGGCTTTAGTAGCAAGAGTGTTAATGTGTTTAGACCAAGAAATGGTTGGGGAGATGGTTACTCCAAGGTATTTGGCAAATGTGGATGACTGAAGTATTACACCATGAAGTTTGTAAGGGAAGATGATAGGTTTCTTCCTGTTTGTGACTCGTAAGACTTCACATTTTTCGGGATTAAAAGACATCAACCATTCTTCTTCCCATGGTTGGAGCTTGTCCAAATCGGTCTGTAGTACTTAGCAATCTTCTGATGACGTAATGGTAAGATAAGCTATGGTATCATCAGCGAAGAGACGGATATTACTGACTATATCAATGGGCATGTCATTTATGTATATAAGAAAGAGGCAGGGACCCAAGACTGACCCCTGAGGAACTCCAGACAGTACATCACAACTTGAGGACATTTCACCATCAAGGACAACCCTCTGAGAGCGGCAAGATAGGAATGATTTGATCCAAGAAGTTACAGTGGGGTTTACACCAATTCTGTTTAATTTGAGAAGGAGCCTTTGGTGATCCACTTTATCGAAAGCCTTGCTAAAATCCATGATAATAACATCGGTTTGTTTACCTGCGTTTATGGTGTCTTGTAGGTCTTGTACAAACTGGATAAGTTGTGTTTCACAGCTTAATTTAGATCGAAAACCATGTTGATTTGTATAAAGGAGATTATTGGCATCTAAAAATGATATTTGAGACTACTATGTGTTCCATTAATTTACAACAAATACATGTAAGGGAAATCGGCCGGTAGTTGGCAGGTTTTGTCCTTGACCCCTTCTTGAAGACAGGGCTAACAGAAGCATTTCTCCAATCAGCTGGGATGTTGCCTTCAATGAGTGATGTGGTAAATATGTCAGCAAGGATGGGGGCTAAAGGCTTGTGCAATTCTTTCAGGACTCTAGGTGATATATTGTCTGGGCCACATTCCTTGCTAGGGTTGAGCTGATTTAGTTGTTTCATTACACCAGGCACAGAGATTTGTATACTTGGCATTTTTGGTTTAAACGGGTTAAGAGGGGAGAACATTTCGGTAATGTGACTAAGTTTTAGAGGTTGAGGGGTTGTAAAGGCAGACTGAATCTAATTTGTTTATCAAGTAAACGTCCAAATGAGGTCAAAATTTGATAATATGCTACCGGAATATAAGAAAATAGGTTGGTAGAATATCAGGAAACACAAACGCCGCGTTATGAAAAAAAAACACTAGAAGTTAATCAAACATTCAATAACTTTTTACGTGCTGCGCCGGGTGCGCGTTACCATGGTTATTAAATAACACAGGAAACTTGGGTTTAGCAAATTAATGTCATTGTATCATACTCAACTTGTTGACAACAATTCACGAAAGCCGTGCATATGAAAATATTTAAGATTTAATAAAATATGAAAAAGCAAGACTCGCAGTCCTATTAAATTTTGAAAACCCTCATAAATATACACTTTTCTTGACCCTTTGAATTCCATCTATTAACCTATTCCCGATTTTCAGAAAATTGGGATATTATATCTTTAAATGTCTTCACAGATTTTCAATTTGATACCCCATTGCGTGTTTTGTTGACTATATAAAAACAATACATGAACTGACTTATCATCAGAAATTTGAATTATTCACGAAATAAAAGGTACTTTGACCAGTTCATCTTTATGACAAAACAATCGACTAATTCTGGCCAATATAACCCGGATATTTTATTTAATCATTTAGTATTTATAATCATTCCTTGCTGGGAATTTTTTCTCCCCAACAGTTGGACAAATATTAAAGACGTAGCTTGAAATGGGTCAGAACATCTTACCAGTGTGAATCTCTGGAATAAGTCTGACCGTCATTATTTCATATGAACATTTAAACAGTACGTTGATCTTTTAGAATGGTCTTACCAACCCCAATTCGTACTTTGCTCCTCGGGTTCATTCAATCTCGCCTTTGCCATACACTTACTCACGTGTACAAATTTTATCATTACATTTCATATGAAGTAAGGAAAACAATCAAATGATATCCATCCTTTACTATTTGAATGATTTGATTTAGGCTGACGTAAGACAGCGACCTGTAACGCTATAACAAACAAGAATTTAAAATCTTTAAAAGATAAATATCTTACTTGGCATCTTCGCAGGGAAAAAATAAGCATAGGCGTTTGTAGCAGTACTCGCATAAAATAACTTCACGTTGTCTTTCAAACAAATTAATGCCGTTTATTTTTGCGAGTGCATTTCACTGTGTCTTGGTCAAGTTTATGCCACTTATCAACATAGCGTATGAAGACGACTACGATATTATACATTTTATCTAATTTTGTAAACCTCAGCCTTTGGTCGTTCATTTTCTTGCTGGATTTCGCGTATCAACATCGAGGGAAATCTTGTCATCTCCCCTCCCACCCACTCATATTTATAAGGAAAACAATAACAGAATACCAACGCGCACCATGGCCTATACGGAAGTATTCAAATATGTATAATTTAAATATTTAGATCGTAAATCGTGATACCATGTTATGCTGCTAGAATTTATCTTTCAGGAATTTATACCTGCAGTAACAAGTCTCGTACAGGAACCAGATTCTCACCGATTCTCAAATAAAATGAAAACAAAAAGCTACAATACAATGGACATGATATGCCATCGTAAAAACACTCCCCAGTTAATGCCAAAGATGTAAAATACCATTGACAGTATCCGCTTGTGTGAGGCCAGTCCCAACTGATGAAACGGGATTTTTAAAAAAAGATATGAAATGATGAGCAATGCAAAAAAGTAATGTTAAAGCATTCTAAAATTTATACGGAATCGACCCTACGATTTCGACGTGTCGATTCCGATTACGGTATTGCGCATGAGCAAAAAGCAGTACCTTGAAACTTTGAAAGCGTGTCGCAAAATAAGGCTTCTGATTGGACAATGAGACTTTCATCCGGGTGCAATAGTCCAGATGGCTTGTTTTCGGATTTTAAAACTGAAAAGCCGCCATTTGTTTCTCGATTCACATTTTCAGAAGTTCTTCTTCCATATGTTAGATATCAATTAAGATTTAACTCGCCAAAAATTAAGATAAATAAGTTTCTACATTGATTCAAACCTAATATTGTCACAGAGTTATGGTCTAACAGTAGACTGCACCGTAGCGATGCGTATTACGGTAGTTGTTAGGCGTTGTGTTAATTAAAGTAAAGAGTGAGAAAGTGACATTTACACCGGTTCCCCAGCATGCTCAACATTGAAAATTTACCCTTTTTATTTTTTACTGCAATTATCAACACGAACAGTAAGTTTAACATTGCAGTTAAGATGATAATATCGATTGCTTTCCTTTTAATTTGGTGTAAGAAAGCGATTAGGTATTGCGTTGAATTAACTCTGGAACCCGTAGACTGATCATAACTGGTCAAATGAAATCTGACGAGGTAATGGCATTGATGATGTGTATACTTGATCAGGACTCGAACCCAAGGTTCCCAGATAAAACATACAGCTACTATGCCATTATAAGTTGAAATTTAAGGCATGGCAAAACTGTGTTTACAAAATGCTTTCTAAATAATGCTTCATTTGCAAAAAATAAAAAATATTACATTTCATTAAAAAAATAAGGTATAGTGTAGAATGATTTAAATAGGAAGCACGGCGAAGCCGTGTTTACCACTAAATATTTATTTTAGATTTTAGGAATAATTGCTCTGTCAAACAAGTAACTGTTACAAGTTCAAATGTGTTCCATGGTGAAGCCATGTTGACAATTATTAGACCTGTTTCCCAATACCGCTGTATTACGTGTTTTTATTGCAACCACATAATCTCCGAATTTCAGAACGAGGCATAATACATCTATGGTGGGCCGCATCATTACACATTAGATTATAACGCAATGCCGAGAAATTTGACAAGTTTTACTGAATTACATGTACTTGACTTAAATAATTGAAAACGATCATATTGCCCTCGCTGATCTTCCTAGAGGAACTGTTTATTTGAAACTATTGGGATGTTTTCGATCCGTACCGAAGCATGACATTAGATAGCCTCTAGCAGTGTTTCTAAAATTTCAAAATCCCAATCGGACATTGGCGCCAAAATGAACTATTCTCCGACTTCCAGTTCGCACGAACAGCGACTTCCGGTCATGACATAATTTCTCGCGGGCGATATCCTACAACCTCCCAACAGATTAATGATTTTCGAGTTGTAGACGGAAAAATTCTTTGATCGATTTATTAGAGCGGCATGCGACATTTGAAGTTTAAGGCGATCGGCGTCTGCGCTAATACACAAGCATCCCATGCATTTCAAACATGACGTAATAGTTCAAAACATTAATCGACAGCAGTGTTCATAGCGATTGTGAAGTGGATTATTTAGTTCATTAAACATGTATTAACTCTCGGATTTTTGGAAGGCAACTATTCGCTTTACGTAAATACCGTATACGTCAATCATATCATGCTCGTTAACACTATATTATATTTGTTGGAGATATTATTCTATTCTTTAAGGATGTGGTATTTCTTGAATCTACACGAACTCGCACGAGTATATGTATACAACATTTATTTCTGAGTCGAAAATAAATGTTGCTTGCGTAGATTTTTTGTAAATTTGTAATTTATTTGAATGTTGTATGCGTAGGTAAGCATGCCGTGTTGTATGCGCATGTAAGCATGCCGGTCACTCGATTTAAAAAAAAAATAAAAATCATATTCATTTGAGCCATTTCAACTTTGCTGTGAAAACAATTTAAGTGAAGTCGTAATGACATAAGTTTTCTTTAAATTTGAGAAACAGCAATTTTAAATTTTATTCGGTTGTCGGTCATTTAGAACTAAGCACATCAGACTAACACTTCTTTCAATAAAATCAAACTGTTTTATTGTTAACCAACCACATCCCGTTTTGTCTATGCCGCAGGCTATTCACGGGACGTGTATTATGGGTAGTCATAGCAGCAGAGTTGTGAATTCTATAATTGACATGTTTATTGCTGATTAAGCTGTGAAAAATTGTACATGTACGTATTTTTTGTAACAATTTATGGGCCACTATTCATGACCGATACTTTTACCAATTGTGAAATTTCAATCAGACATTCTTCGCGAAAATCGGTCAATTCTTTCTTTTTTCCTTGCAAACTCCATGTGTGATTATCGTTTACACCAAAATACTTTGTGGGTCTAAACACTTAAAATTTTAAAGAAATTGTGTCGAGAGTACATAATTAAACCCATAGCATTCACTATAAATATGCAAGTCGGCATACGTTGCCTCGTTCTGAAATCGCGTTTCGATAAAAATTGGAAAAACCCGTTTCCGCGACGGAGCAATGTGAAAAGGGTCTATTAATTGGTATTTGGAAATTTATTTATTTTTTACAGTCCAAATATTCCAATAGTTTGTGTTGAGCTTTTGTATAAATGCCTGGGTCCAGATGTTTGAGTGTAAAAATTATGCATGCATTGGGAAAATAATATTGTTTATTATTATAAAATTTGTTTTTTTGTAATTTGTATTTCAGTTTGAAGTAATCATAATTATGAAAGATGCCTGACAAATCTGGTTCAAAGAGCATGAAACTGGAATAGGAGAAAACGTAGACTACTGGAGAGGTAATTTTTTTTTAATTTACCCTGAAGGGCTTACCACCACACTCCTCCGAATCACGTTCATCGATAAAAGAAAAATTATCAAAATCTCAATAAGGGCAAAATGCCGTTAAATGAAACTTTGCACAAATGTATGTTACTAATGTATCTTTATTTTGCAGATGGCAAGACACGTTAGAACAGTAGCGAGATCCGAACATTTCCTCAACTTCTGTTTACACAAATTCACAATAACTAAACAGCGCAAAACATCATTTGAAATGCCTACATGAGTAATATGATACTAACACTTTATTGGGTGCGTTTTATCAACATTCGTACGAAAATCTGTTCGTATCGTACGATCGTTGGCGTGCGAATGTCGTACGAACATTCTTACGACCGTTTTATCAACGCGTTCGTACGAATAAGTATTCGTACGTTTTCGTACGCACAATCGCGTATCTCTCTGCGGTTCGTGCCCAGTGTCTTGTTGTAAAGAAACTTTATACAATTTTAGGCTAACACATGTTTAATAACTATAAAAGAAGTTTTATATGTGTGACAATTTTAGTAATGACAGGAAATGTTCAATGTTACAAGTTATTAACGAACATCGATATACAATGGCAGGGCCCTGCATTTTTTTCAATCGTTATTCTCGGTTTCGTCACATTTCATAGTATAAAATTGAATTGTACATACCAGTTAAGTCCTGATTAAATGCTATTTATTTCATGTATTATTTTCCATTCATTTTCTCCATAGTTGCCTTGTCTCCTTGATGTAGATAGACGAAGCTCGTGCAGCGGTATAAGAATGAAAAACTCTGAAATCTAGCTTTTACAGACTCATACCACGATAAACACTTCTAGCATTCAAAAATAAGCGATTAACTGTATCAATTTCCTATCATTTTCCAACGATTAAATAAAGTCTTGATTTAAAACAAAATAAACAACGTGTAGGCCTACTGCTTGAAAAAAACAACAACATTCGTTTAATTACGTCACATATCACTAAAATGACGTAGTAATTAGCATCATGACGTATTTAATTTAATTAATGGAAGTACTTGCTAAAACACCTTTAAGATCAAATTTATGCTTAATGATTATTATTTATTTTAATGTATACATATAATAAATAGCTAAATAATTGGACAAGCGGAATGACCCTACCCTCGGGCCATTAATCCATACTATGTCACAGACATTATTGACAATTGGCGCCGCTTGCCATTTACCTTCGCGTAAACAATATCAATGAAGTTACCATCAACGACAACAAAGTTGAGTGCGGATGAGATTGGGGAAGGAGCCAAGTAAAACAAATCACGAGTTTTGGGAGAGTTTATTGAGAAGTAGGTTTATAACATATAGACCGGCTCGGCAGTTGTTTTTAATTTGTCATCCGCAGATCAATCACATTATTAAGCCGAATGCCCAGCTCTCTTGAGCTGACGTTTGCTATGTTCTTCACTTAGCAGAATGTGAAAAATCATTTTTGGCGCAAAGTTGTTGTGTAAACACTTAAAGACCACACCCGTCATTAGACAGACCTAGGAGTAGACACAATACATTTCTGTTTATTCATGTTCGCTTTTTTAACGTATAAAGAAATGTGTGTTGACTTTAAATGCAAATGTATTCTGCATATTGATTCGCGTAGTGGCAGAAGGGATAACACACGGTTTTTTCGAGATTCAAGTACGGAAGTTCGTGTTGAAATTGTGAATTTCTACATTTTATATTAATATGGTATGTAAATCTGGTTTTATTCATCAATCTGCAAGTACAATTGGTAACTTTAATCTTGCCCTGGTATAATGTGAAACTTTTAGTTGAAAGATATATATATATATACAAACAGGCTCGGGTAAAACCGTTGTCGCTATTGAATGGTCAACCTGAGTATAGTTGATTTCTTCAAACGGAATAATTGCCTTTGTTGAGCGAGTTCAAAAAATGATTTAACTATACACCTAGGTTAATTCTGGTACTACTTCTGACTATGTAACCGGGATTGTTTTTACGTTTTCACGGGGTGGGGGTGGGGTGTCGGGGGCGGGGGGATTGCGCACAACAGTTACCGCTGGAACATATTCTTGGTTGCTACAGTGATACCGGAATGCAACTAAAAACTGCATAAACTCGTCACCTATCGTTGAAATGCACTCAGTTCAGAGTCGGAATTATCGTCATTACTCAACGATGTTTTGATATATTGGTATCATATTATACCAGTGTGCAGGTAAATCAAACACGCAATCGCGGCATCGGAAAACGTTCCCCGTTTTCCGAAGATATGCTTGGAATTTTAATATAAATGAGTCAAAGCTGAACACCTACCTTTCCTAATAAAAAAAAGGTTCACAGTACCATCACCGGAACTTTGCATAACATTTTTTTCTCGCCTAACCAGCGGTAAAGGTTGTGCGCACCCACCCCCCTACCCCCGTGGTTTTATGAAACCTTTTTATCTTCTGTTGATCGGTATTTTTTATAAAATATATGCAGTTAAAGAGTAGATAAGATTTTATTTTCTAACATTATGAGCTAATTCTTTTATAAATGTAAAATTTTATTTATGAAACCGATACTAAACTAAAGTCTCAACTACCATGAACATGTAACTGCATATATTTTAAATAGAAGACAGGTCAACTAAGATAAATTTCAGAAAACGTAAAACATCCCTTCAAATATATAGTTCTAAAGGGTTTGGCATTATTTTAGTGTGTGGGTGGAAACTGGACTATTATGTACTCTGAGCATACCAACTCGGGAATACACTTCATCGCTGTTCAAAGTGAAGTGAAGCCTTATATTGACTAAGCAGCAAACAGTGTAGATTCCGACTTCATGAATGTGCCGCAAAACAGGATTTGTTTTTCTTTTAGATAAAATTCATTATCAAAAGTCGACGGTAAAGGCAATCGCTTACTACTGGTGTTCGTACAATCGTTTCCATAGCTTGAAATATTTCTTTATTTTCACCAGATTCACAATCTTTATTTTTGGACGGAGGAGGGGGTGGTTGGTGGTATGGTTTCTTAACTCGGTATTTAAATTTCATGTATATTAATTCAGCAAGTATGGAAATCTACAGCTGAGGAACGTTAAACATACACAATAAGTCAACACTTATGCAATAGATCCACTAATCAACATGGTTTCAAACCCTATGACAGCGAATTTTGTTGCAATATCTGACAGCTATTTTTGTTGCAATATCTGACTGCACATTTTGTTCCAACATCAGGTACTGGTAACTTCTTTTCATCTGACATTTTTGTCAATATCCAATCACTAACAAGAACATACTTTCTTATTTTACTCTTAATAAAATTTGTTCTGAATATGTAAAAATGAAAATAAAACATAATAAAGAAATACATTTTATTATGACAATAAGTTAACAAGCTTAAAAACAATATACAAATAACAATATTAACACATAAATAAATATACTTACAACAAAACTTGTATGACATATTACAAACTCATCATCACCTGTAATTACTTTACTCATTTAAGGTGGCCAAATAAGAACATTTCTGGATTTGCAATAATTGTGAAGGTTTCACTGTACCTGATGCATTATGCACCAAAAATCAACTGTGATAAATTCTGCAATGGCCATAGTTTGCAAAAAACTTAAACAGTTATTTGTTTCATTTCAATTTTTTGACATTTAAATAATGTTTTGATTTTATAAGTGAACATAATTTATCCCCCACATATCAGTATGTGTAAAGTGATGTCTGATCAGAATCTTTACTGTTCACTGTTTGATTTGTTAGGATTTTTCGGACCAATCAAACCTTAAACAGATTTCATGTTATTTTAAAATGTAGACATATACATATTATAAAAACAATGTTTTAGTTAACTCTGAATTTTGCAGGCTTAAATTAAAACAATGGTTCCATTTAATTTATACAAATAACATTGATTCTGATTAATATTGTGTTCCATTCATCAGGTTTTCAAAATCATTTGTGTTATCTAAAGTATAACTTTATCCCTTTCATTCATTTATAGTGCAAACTGTGTAGATTCTATCAGATGGCACATCTGTACTGTCTGATCAGGATCTACACTGTTTGCCCTTGTATAACAACCATATCCCATGGAGAAAACTATTAATGGTAATTTTGGCAACATGTGCAACTATGAGATCATAAATTTTAATAATAATGTAAACACAAAATATCACTCCTGGTTCAGAATTTGTATTCTAGGAATTGATGAGCTATTTTAAGCCAAAACCTTAAAAAAACAGCCCACTCCATAACATATGGATGATGTCAGATTTACCCATACAGTCAAACCTGTCTTATACAGCCACCCAAGGGAGTGACAATAAGTGGCTGCTTAACAGAGGTGGCTGTTAAAGACTGGTACAATTAGAACAAAATGTCTGTTAAAAAAGACATATTCAAACTGGCTGTTTTAGACAGATGGTTGCTATTCGCAGGTGGCCGCTAAGGCAGGTAACTGTATATTTAATGTTATACAAATAGGATATTTTGCCACATTTATACTATAAACCCTTTACTACCTGGATATGCCTTTTATCACATGGGCAAAGTGTGTAGATCTAGATCAGCCTGCACATGTTTTTAGTCTAATCAGAATATACTTTTTGCTTCTAGATTCATTACATTATTTCTAAGATGTGACCAGTGCATATCCAGGTCTTTTGTACTTTTTTGTTCATATGAGAACCTGTTGGCTGGTTGGTGCAAGTGTGAGGTTGGTGCAACCTAGAACCTGGTTTGAACACACAGTGGCATTGTTTTGCCACTTGCCGTTCCAAGGTGTAGCCCCTCGGGTTCTCAATTTTATTAATTGTTTGTGGCGTCTATTAGAAAGCTGATAATTGTATTTTTGGCTAAGTGGGGAGGATGTTTGCTGGATGTGGCTATTCCTGATATGCATTATTTCACTGTTTTCCTTTAAACAACGAATTACACAATATTATATTATTGCCAAGCAATAAATAACACTTCTCAACAATACTGGAAGTTAACTGGCCCAACAACAAATACAAAAACTGTCTAAATTATACTGAACAATTGCAAGGCCAAGTGGGTGGGGAAAATGTTCAGTCCATGAATCTATTGCTCGAATGTTTACACTGTAGGGACAAATCGCAATTAGTCAATAGATTTTTGTACTAACAACATAATTTCATTTAAAAAGTCAAAAAATATCGAACATGTAAACAGAAAAACACTTCCTTCTTCTAGGAAACTGTTAATCGATGAAAGCCGGTTTGTTTGTTTGCAGTAAACACCGTTTCCTAAAATAGAACTTGACATTTATCGGTCCAGTGAATTTCCACACGCCTAGTGATAATTTCATAGGTTAAAAAGGTATAAATCAGTTTTTACCTGATGGCATCGGTCGACTCCTCAGACATTTCTTCGCTAATTTGTCACCATTTAAATCTACAAGGTGGATATATTCCTATCTCTGTCAAGTCTATAACTAGACTGAGACTCTACAACGCTCAGTTCGGCAGTTCAATGCAATCAGAGGCGAAAAATCCTATTTTTTTGCCCACATCGAGTTATCAAAAAGATCTTGGCGGACATGTTTTTTATTCGTACGACAGGGTTGGACCATTCGTAGCTTTTGCGTTCAAACTTACGAATTCGTAGCACCTTCGTTCGTACGAAATTATTGATAAAACGCTCAGGATGACGTACGAACGTCGTACGATAATCGTACGCATAAAACGTTCGTACGAACGTTGATAAAACGCACCCATTATGTCTTCGTGACTAACATAAGTAAACTTTACGAGATTTAAGAAAAATAGGGTTTGACTTTCAATTTCCTGGTCGCGTAAATGGATGACAATCACTGATTTCTCTTTTAGTAGTTGAAAGTTTTTTTTACAAAGTACACAACATTTTCTTATCAGTATCATTGCTCTCACGTGGGAATTTAAAATAATGTTTTGTATCGCTTAGTTTTTTGTGAATTTATTTAAATAGAATTTTAAGGAATTTTTAGGTCTAGCTTTGTTTTCTTTACTTTTCTAACGTTTCTTACTGTATGCAAAATAAAGATACATTAGTAACATTCATTTGTGCAAAGTTTCATTGAACGGCATTTTGCCATTATTGAGATTTTTATAATTTTCGTTTTATCAATGAACGTGATTGGGAGGAGTGTGGTAAGCCCTTAATATACAGTACAGCCCTTCTTTAACATTACTATGGTGTAACAAAATCACTGGCATGTTTACACACCATCACCAGAACATGCCAAATTTTTGGCACACTGAATCAAACACCACACAGTTTCTCTGTGGACCATGGTGTACATACATGATGGGTCCCTGTGGTCACTTATTAAATTAAATCCTTTATTTAGTGGGTTAATCTTATAATCTTGTTCAGTTTTTTTTAATAAAAACGATGTTGTTTCAGTTTTCACAGTTAATAACTTAACCTACTTCATGGACACACCTTTTTACCACATGGGCAGCCCATGTTAATCCAGATCAGATGGCAGAGATGTAGATTCAGATCAGCTGGCACATCTTTTTGTGGTCTTTAAACTGTGATAACACTCTGGTTTTATGCTAATCTTGTGTAGGAATTAAAGACGGCATGACATCTATCATCATTACCATCTTCCTTTTGTGAGATTTTTATAAAAAGACCCTACATGTAATAAATAACTTATGGCAACAGTATGAATTGTTCAGTTAACTGCAACAACATTTTATGTATATCTTTATAAGCCACAAAGGGTACTGTGTAACTGACTTACTAGTTATCAGAGATGATTTAAAATAAAACATTTATTTTCAGAGATGTGTATCACCAAGCTTATGAAGGGTATAGAAACATAATAACGGATAATATTGTTTGGAGTAACGGTAACCGTCGCGACTTAAATAGAATATACAAAATTCAAAAAAGAGCAGCAAGAATAATTCTTAAAAAACCTGTTCGCACACCTACGAAAGATCTTTTTCATATCCTAAAATGGCTTTCTTTTGAATCAAGATGTAAATATCACGCTGCACTATTAGTCTACAAATCTATACATAATTTGGTTCCAAAATACATCACTAACCTTGTAAAAGTATCTAATAACCCTCGGTATAACTTGCGATCTTCTTCAAGAACTGATATTGAACACTTAATAGGTAAAACTAACTTAATTAAAAAATGTTTCAGCTATACAGGTATGAGCGTATGGAATGATATCCCTTATGAAATTAGATCTGTCTCTTCCATATATTTATTCAAAAACATTTAAAAACTTATTTGTTTGAAATACAACCTCTTTAAATTGTTATTACTTTTGTATTTGTATATAGTTTTCCACATAATTTTACACGATGCATATTTGTAATCGAAATTTGCCTATAGCATGTATAGTGTATATGATTAATTGTGTCTGTCTGTAAGTATTGATGTTTTATATGTTGTAATATATGTTTTTCGTTTATCCATTTTAGAAGGCCTCATTGAAAATAAGCAATTTCTTCATTTGACTAACTTTTTATACTTGCAAATATTGTATTTGTTTGTATTAATTATGTTGTCATAGATTTTGTCTTAATGAGTTACCTTCTTAAAATAAAGAGATTATTATTATTATTATATTATTATTATAGAGTTGATACTTATGCAGAATTGGTAGACAGCTATGGCACAGAATATGAACATTGCCATAGTAAACAGATACAAGGTTTGCATATTTTTTTTTATTTTCATGTATTAGAGCTGCATGAATGTATAATACTAATACAGAGACATCACACTGAATCTACCAGTGCATGAATATAAGTTATGATGTTGGTTTCTTTTGACATTTTACTTCATGAATACACCCTTTATCACATTAGTGACCTGTGTATGTCCAGTTCAGCAGGCTTATCTGTGCAGTTTGATCAGAATCAATACTGCTAACGTTTAGATTTATGAGGTTGTTTCTGACCAAGAGGCAAACAGTTTAGATCCAGATCAGACTCCATATATGTTCAGCTGACGTGGAACTATACTGTTGTCCATGTGATAAAAAAGTCTCCATAGAGTAAGTCAAGAGTCAGGATACATAAAGTAATTATCAGAGCATAAAAAATCAATGTATTTGACAAATTTTATTTTTAAGGGTCTTAATATTTGAATCAATTTTGACAGTCAACAAATAAATTTATAAAAGCAATAAGATATAACATTATTCTTGAAAGTAAATTAATTGGCTGTTGAATTTAACATTTCAGGTACACAGCTTCACATGGAATGCTGTGGGGATATCAGATAAACAGTTCTAGACAGTAGAGGGAGCATACAGCCTACATATATATTACTTCCACCTCTAATTCCTGCAATAGAAGGTGCTGCTTGGGAAGTTAATGTCAATGGACAAGAAAAAGAATTGTCAGTACAATTGTACTGTGTGATTGTGATATCAAATAATACAAAAAAACTGTAGACCTCATCGACGAACAGTAACTGAACAACACCATCAGTATAATTTTGTTATGCAAATATTTTGCTGTTTGATGGAACCATAGAAAATAGGTATAGACTCCTTCAGCATTGCTTTTTTTTGTTCATCGAATAATTTGTATGTTTCAATTTGAATAGTTCCCTTTTCACCTATTTCATTCTATTCGGATAATAAATTGCTCTACTGTCACTCACAGTATTATCTTAAGTCCTCAGACCCAAAAGTATGTTTGTTGATTTCATTCAAGCTTTGGGGAAAATTATGACGTCATACGTTAATACAAAATTTGTAAACGACCGTTAGACGCATTGGGGCGCTTAACATTTGTTTCGAAAAAATGACGTCAATTTCACGGACGGAGCAACGGAGTGTTATCAGGTTTTGTGTTCATGCTATTATGACATCAACTGAGACGTGGAAGTTTATTTCAAAAGCAGATACGACCGGTAAATGTTCAAGGCAACTTGTGTTTAAGTGGCACAGTAGATTTAGAAGCGGGGATGAAAATGTGTTCGATAAGAAACGAAGCGGACGACCGAAAGTAGCAGAGCCTAATTACGTAGAACGCGTTAGAACAGTCGGAATTACGCGGGAAAAGATTTGCAGATTTGGAAGAACTTCGGTGTTTGATCGGCGATATCTGGTTTTGGTCGAGAATGGTACAAAAGGGTATACCAGCAATGGGTCAGCCGGCATCAGATATGAGTAAAATCGTGTGGCGATATTTTTTGAGAAGGAGTGATTACATGACGTTCATTTGACGTTGATGACGTCTAAAAGTGTTCCGTGATTATGTATATATGTTGGATGTTAGGACTGTTTTTATGTTAATGTTCGTCTCAGCCTGCCAGTTTTTTGTAAATTTGTTTGTTAGATATGTATGTATCTGCTGGCCAAATTTGTTTTATGTATGTATTGCTTGAGTGTAAGAAATAAAGTAGTATATGAACTTTCCGGACAGCCCTCGTAGAATGTTTATTTATAATAGCACAATAACTAACACATTTAGAGAGGTAATTCAAGTAAAACCTGCATTAATATTGCCATGATTTAATATTCAACACATTATAGTATTTATTTATATGATTGTAGCCAAACTAATTATTCACAACATACAAAATAAAATAAGTCACATCTTCATTTTTTTTCAAGCTATAGACAATGACTTTGACAAATTTATGATTTGAATCAGGTTGCGATATTATAGACATCTCAGAAACTGACTGGTAAATCTGTTTAAAATTATCATGTTTTGTTGGTCATATTACTAAATTTATCTGAATATTGTGTTTCTAAACTTCATCCTGTGACAGGTTTAGAAATGCTTATGCTTTTTCTTGGGAATTTGCACGAAAGAAAAACATCCGAGCCTTGTGAAATATAGATTAAAGTTATAGGTTCTATTTCGGCAATTTGTTTTTTGTCGATTATTTCTTCAGTAAAATGTTTTCAACGGCTAGTAACGTAAAATCTCAAAATGAGATATCGCGAAGCAGATTATTTTAGTATGTGGATACATATTGGAGGGGTCAACTGTGTCACATATTAGACAACAAGTTTTTTTTTAAGATTGTAAATGGAAAAAAATACAACCAGATTATTTCACAAAAGCAGTGAAGCTTATTTGCATATTTTGGGACTTGTTTGAAACTGAAGATGTAATCTTTGAAATCTTATAAATGCCTACTTTTTAGAATTTTAGTACTGATCATTTTATTAACCATGCTCTCTCCCCCTCTCTTCTTCTTGACTGTGTGGGGAGGCTGTTTTTTTCTAAATGTGGCGATTCCTGATATGCATATTTCACCTTTTTATGTTTTATAGAATCAATTCTAGCTGCACCTTTAAACCTTCGGAGTGATGATGCCACAGAAACAACTGTAACCTTGACATGGACTACAAGGCAATATCTATTTTACTCGGATATAACATTTGTTTTATATTATCGTCCTCAATATGGAAATCATAAATGGCAACAAGTTTTTGTAGAAGAACAAATCACGCCGAAGATGGTTTACAAAGTAAAGAATCTAAACGAAGGGACTGCGTATGAATTTAGAATACATGCTAAGACTGAGTTTGGTATTTCCGGGTCATCAAACGTATTAACCGTCGAAACAAGAGGTAAACTATGTCTTATATATGACAAAGTGCAAACCATTCATGTAAATAATGTAAATTAAAATGTCGTGTTTCAGTTACATGAAACAGTACACAAAACAGCCTAATTTGATAAGGTTATATAAGTTATGCATGTTGAGCATCTGTAGTTCTGCAGTGCAGCTGTGATAAATGCTAGATGTTGACATACGAATCTTAACAATTATTCAGTTTGGTGCTAATTAAATCACAAAAAGTCAATTGTCAAAGTAAGCAAAAGGGTACATTTAGATTACTGTAAATTTAAGTTTTGCCTGCATCATTTTTAATATGAATAAGGTTGTTCAGTTTTGTTTGTTGCTTTAAATAAAATATGTTATAAAACTTACTAATGAAACAACTCAAATTCAGACTTATCACAGAAAAAAATGATGTTTTGATTTAAGATTTTATATATAGTTATTTATTTTTTAGCCCATACTAACAGTGCGAAAAACACAAATCGTAGATTGTTATAAAAGGTTATTCAAAATTCTCCATCTAAACTAAGCGCGCTATCTTAATATGCATTCTCTCAAACAGTCGACATTTAGCGTTTTTAAAACCTTTGTATGTATATTAC
>JAZAYU010000700.1:89988-177687 GCA_038501625.1 Corbicula japonica | reverse complement strand
ACCCTAACCCTATATAAACTATAGTAAACATGACATGTTGTAAAAGGCTGACAATCATAGCTGGTACCATTTGAATAAGGACTAACTTACATGCTTTTGAAGCTAAGTGTTTCTACTGTCCATTTCCAGCAAGAAAAGTAGGGGTCATGTATCAATTAACAGAGATTTGACAGCTTGAAACCGGTGGTCTGTTATTTCACTTCTGTGTGAACTTCACAACTGTTTTACATATGCCATCCTAAAACCAGGGCCTTTTTCATATACTGCATTTCCAAACAATAATATGCTATCAGTGTGTCAGTAAAAGCATCTCATTTACTTGACATGTTCCTTTCAGGACATACTAGCCGTTTAATGCCCCCAAAAGGCAAAAATATGGGACTATTTAGTGTCAGCCATTGTCTGACTAGCCCGAGTAGTAACATCCGATGGACTATTTACAAGTAATTAGCCTATAAAAAAAAACATTTGTTTCTCAATATCTTATATTTTCTGTTTTTATTCAATAATATGATATTTGCAATATATCCACCAAGTTTCAGCTTTCAGTTAGCAAAAATGAACTCAATATGATGAATATTCCAACACCACCTATTCTGGTACGCGTTTGCGGCCAAGCGGCTAAACCTAAGAATTCATTTCTTGCAAATAAACATTGAAAAACATCAAATTTCTCAAAAACGTGGTTATGAATAATAGTAAAACATCTCAACTACTTAAAGCAACTCACTTTTTGAGCTGACATATGAAAAATGGGCCACACAGGTTATCAGTTGTGGCATTTTTAAGGCAAAAACAGTAAAAAAATGACCCCAAACCTAATAAAAACCCATTTTTGCCTCCTGTAACACAGTTATTCTGGTTTTTGACTTTCAAATTTGCTTAAAATTGGTCAGCACTCAATTTTAGTGGAAAATAACATTGCAGACAATATAAATATTCAAATGCTGCCCTCAACTTGTACTTTTTATAGGTGTCAGACCTGTAAATAGACTTCACAAGCGTTACAAAAAAATATCGTACCATTGTCACGTTTGCAAAACATGTAATAAAATCGATCATTTTAACTGCGCTATGTCTTGAAAGAAAAATTTAACCGTAAACGGCTTCTGAAGTCGATCTACATTATGACGTCATTTGTGTAAGCTTTCACTGCGGCATATGACAATATTGAATATTTGCTGGATGTTACAGCGTATTTTGGATTGGAAATGTGTTTTAAGTGCTTCTCTTTTGTTCTGGGGATGTTTTAAGATCAAACCGACTATGTTCCGAAAACAATGTCAGCGTCTAGGTTATTTTTTTTTCCAATTAATCGAAATGAAAATGGCTTTGTTGCTGTTGTTTAATTTCATTAATTGGCTATCTTACGGTTACGGAATAATCAAGATGTCAGAAAGTAATATTTTCCGTGGATATTATCAAAAAGGGGATGCTTTAGTTCCTTCTTTCTTTGCTCGAAATGGTCAGATGGCAGAAGTAAGTCATTTTTGTAGAGTTTTGTTCTGATTACTGACAACGCGGATGAATAGTGATTCGGCTACGATTTTTATCACATGCGGTCATAATCAACTGTCGCCAACATGTGGGCGGAGCCGACATGCGTTATCCATCAGTTCTTGTTACTGATTGGTTAACTCGCAAAGCTGATGACGCTGTCAATTATCGGTGCGATGAGCTGTCTCTTGTTTATTAGAACAGAAGCGAGCGGAGAAAGAAAAGGCAACTTTAGCTGCTTTTTTAGATTTTTTATGTGCGACAACACAACGCGAAGGTCATACATGCCAGGTATCTAAAAAAATAAGTGAGTCTAGTGACATTTTTAAATGAGATTTGAATGAAAATAAGTGATTTTCTAAAGTGTGTCGAAACGTGGTATAGTTTACATGTCTTTATATAAAAAGTAACAGTAATCAGTTCTATTACTTTAATGAAGTAAAAACACAATTTAACATTTTTCAAAATGAAATCAAGTAGTATGAATAAAGTCTCAATTGTATGCCACATTTATTTTACCAAGTCCATTGCAAACTATATTTAAACCAATAACCATTTACTTAGTGCAATTACTGACTTGGCATTTATGAAAAATGTTGTGTTGCATTTGCATAAAAAATTTCTTGTAGCTACACAGTAAGGAGAGAAAATGGCCAAACAGTTTGACAAATCTTTTTTATTCATCTTTGTTTAACACTTCAACATGCCAATTAAAACCAAAAACTCTGACAATTAACACCTTCAAAGTAATGCTGCTAGACATTCACCCATCCATATCCGAAAACTGTTACACTTGCATTGAAATTGTACCCCAAGCGAGACATGAAGATGTTTAATCAATTAATCAAAAAAGATTAGATAATTACATAACACCGTATCAAACATGAGTCATTAATCCGTTGCCCCAGGGTAATTGAAGCAGATGAAATATACAATGTCAAAATTTCCAATAATCACTGTTTATCAAGCGCTTTCATTTCGAATTCGGCGATCCTCGGACTTTTTGGAGCTATTGAAAATTGCCTTACAGATGACAATTATATTTTTTAAAGAAAGAATAAAAATACGTGAGTTTTTTGTTTTTTTCCGTAAGACCATGAGGATGGTAAACGGGTACCATGTTCTATTTATATATACAACAGGGGTTAATAATATCCGTTTAGTAAACAACGGTACGGTATTACCCAAGGGAACCCGATTATGAGGATGGGTGAAATTCCGTGAGTTTTTCCCTCACGGCGTGAGACTTGGCATGTATGGAGGGTTCCGGATCTCGGTCTATTCCAGATCAAACCCAGTTTTTTGAATTTATCGCAATTAGACATTGATTAAACTTGAATTTAACGTATTTTCGTTGTCCAATATTAATGGCTTTATTCAAAATTTTATATTTAATATATATAAGCAGTATGGACTATAAATAATAACAACTTGTAGTTCATACAAACATAGCTTCATTAGGCTAGCAAGTGAAATAGCTTTCATTTTCACTAAATCCACGAAGTATGTGCATATCTGATAAAGATTATGGTAGAAAAATGCTTTGATTTAAAATTTAAGACTATCTTTCTGTTGTAATAGGATCTGATGCAAATTAAAAAGATTTGTAATGGCAACAATGCTGACAAAAGGAACGATTTTGATATCTGCTGCTGTTCACCAAGATACTGGGTTAGTATACATTTACTTTGAAATAATATAATATATATTTTTTCTTTTTCATGTTTAGGTGTATAAATCGTGTTTTAAAATTGTTAAATAAATAATATTTTAATTTCCCATTTTATTCTCTGTTTCTTTGATAATTCAAACGTCTTTTAACATACAGACAAGTGAAAGATATTAATGAAAGAACTTGCATCTAACTTTAAGCTGATGTAAGAGTGTTCCAATGTTTACATTAAAAATGAGCCAGTCTCTGTGACCCCTATGCCACATGTCATATTTCCATTAAAAATTAACAGTTTTTTAATGAAAGTTCAGGTAGATGGGACTTGGCTCCAGACAATTTAAAGAATGTAAAAGGGTCATTTTATCACAGACTGGTTCAAATACAGTCAATTATTCAGTTCCGACATTCAATCAGTTCCGGCACATTTGAGTTATAAATCGAAAATGTGTTAAGAAATCATGGAGTTCTTGCAGCATTTCTCTTATTTGGAGTGATGTTGCTAGAACACACAATGATTTCTTGACCAATTTTCGTTTTTTAAATCAAGATTATGAACATGTTCCGGAACTCAGACTGATTGAATGCCGAAACTGATTAATTGTCTGTACAATTAAAAAATACTTATTATACTAATAATTTACCTTTAGGTGTTCAATGTCAGATGTGCAGTGCATGAAGACATTGCCTAACACAGAAGACATTTAGAAAGACCTCCGTTACTTCTAGTGAGTATCTATTACCGATATAAAGATATGTTTGTTTGTTTGCCATGTATACCAGACTGATTTTACACTAGGAACACTAGAACCAATGAGTTTCCTTATTATTCAGATGAAACTTTCTGTTAAGGACATTTGATTAAAAATAATTTGAAAATATTGTAAAAACAAAATGAATGGTGGTACATGTACTGAGGCATCTCTATCAACTCTATGAGTAAATTATTTCTTTAATATTGAAATACCAATTTATTTATTTTTTCT
Source organism: Corbicula japonica (assembly GCA_038501625.1). Lineage (NCBI taxonomy): Eukaryota > Metazoa > Mollusca > Bivalvia > Venerida > Cyrenidae > Corbicula > Corbicula japonica. The sequence goes on along the minus strand of JAZAYU010000700.1, from coordinate 173,535 downwards.
AAATAAATAAAAGTATTATAGTCCAAATTAACCTTTAAAAAAATGTTGCTGTTGTGTAATTGATTCATATTTATTGAAAAGGTATAACAATATTAGAGATAAAATGTATTACTTAAAATATGGTCAATACTGAAGAAAGAACAAAACAAAATGATATGTATATGAAACTAGCAAACTAGTTTCCATTTTTCTTTCCACCAAAATACAGTATTGTTCTATAATGTCCTGGAGTCATTTCAAACTTTTATAGGTAGCTTACATTTTAGGTAGTACAGTTGATACTCTATAAATGTGAAATATGAGTATCAGGAATAGCACACTCAGAAAACACAAAAAGTAAAAAGGTTGAGTAGGATGAAGTTGCCAAAATAAATATCACATGTGCAAAGTGGATCCTGATCAGCTGGCATATTTGTGCCATGTGATAAGGATATGCACTATTCAGATCTTAGTACCAAATGATCTAATGTACAATAAGCAAACAGTGTAGATCCTGATTAGAAGGCATGAATGTTCCAGCTTATTTGGTTCTACGCTGTTCACATATGTAAGAAAACCTATACATCAGTAGTAAAAAATTCAAATGTGAAAATGTTGATTTAAAACACTTTGATAAGGGTGATTTAACGCTGTGATAGAAATGGTGATGATTTAACTATGTGATAATGGTGATTTGAAACACTGTAATATTGGTGATTTAACACTGTGGTAATGGTGACTTAAGCCTTTACTCCACATATACATGTTATATCAAATATGCAGACAGTGTGGATTCAGATCAGATGGCACAGGAAGTAAACTTATGGCTCTTTTTCACATAATAATCAAACACTGATTATGGTGATTTACCATGTGTAAGTGCTTATCTTAATAGTTGACAATGATTATTTGTTTTGATTAAAAATATTTGTAAATTTATACTATATCATAATTTGGTTTTTTTGAAAACTTTAAACAGCAAACTGAACTGTAATTTATCTGTTGTTCTGTTAATGCATCTGTACAATTATTTTCATAAGGCAGGTTCAACTGTATTTGTATTTAACAATAGTAAAGCCATATATATGTACAAGTATGTAAGGAATGTATTAATATCTGTATACTTGTATAACAACGCTGAATAAATGTTTTAAACTTACACTGCTTGTTTATGGTCATTTAAATGCAGATATTCTATCAATGAACAAGTGTCAAAACTAGTATAAAGACCTCTATTGCCATCCTGACCAATTATTTTTCACATCAACTAGCTAACTGCAAAGAACAGGTAGAAAGAGAAATTTCCAATATATATTACCCGAGAATATGCATATTTATCGGCACAGATAACAAATACGTGTTTACGTAAATACGTGTAAAACATATATAAGACACGTGTCAAACATGTGACTTAAACACATGTTAAACACTAGGTGCTCGTTTTTTGTGTAAAACAGGTGTTTGTGACCATATGTTAAACACGTGTCAAACATGTGTTAAACACATGGTGCGCATTTTCCTGTGTACATGGCTAAATGCCAAGATCAATACTTGTAATTGTTATATTATGTCTTAAAAATAACATTGAATTCTTTTCTCAGCTTCTCCGCTGGCTAAATTCAGCCAACGTGTTGCACAATTTTATATGATAGATTAACACTAAGTAGTGGCTGAAGTCAACCGACCATCCATTTATAAAGCGGATTTCTATGTAAATTTCATGAAGTTATTTGAATTGATAAATTTACCAATTGATTGGTAAACGATGTCAAGAAACTTGCGGCTGAATTTAGCCATCATAATAATATTTAAACTTTAATAAAAAAAAGTCGACACAATTAGCGTTTATGTTTGTTCTCTTCAAAATGTTGAAATCTCTCTAAACATGTTGAGTTTTTGTTCAAAACAGAGGAAATAATAAACAGCAAAATATAGCAAAATACAGGGCATATCAGAAATGGGACTATCTAAATCATAACGTGGTTTAACCAATAATATACTTTTTACATGTCACATGCTCCTCCACGTAGCAAACAGGTCACGTGCTCCTCCATGCCCCAAAAAGTTGTTGCGTACCAATACCCTGCGGGCTGTCACACGCCGACAGATTGAAAGATTAGAGATCTGATTTTTGACGTACACTGGTACCGTACAGTAAAGGTGATGAAAATGTATAAAATACTTGGAGAGTCACGTGTTACCTATTTTTGCAGTGTTTCCTGTTTATTTATTTTTTAAATCATCATGATATCATAAACAAATAGTGGCTGTGATCCGGTGCACGGACTCATAGAACGGCTAGCTAGAGGTGACTGACACCCATGAAAGTTTGAAATTTCGTATGCTTAGGACGAACCAAATATACACTCAAATACAATACATTTTATAACTGAGTATGTATGTTCATATACATGCCGATTACCGGACCTCTAAACGGCCTCTCGTATGAATTGCTAGAGTTCACCAGCCTGCCGATATAGGGAACCGGTTACTCTACCTCTATCCACTTCCTACAAACTAATATGGTTACCTTTCTTTGAAATCATTTAATTGCATTAAAGAATATTCAGATTGGGAATTAAAATAAGTAAATGGTTACATCATTTTTCTGCAAAAATTAAACGTACAGAACACAAATATTTGTACTTATTTACACCTGGACAGTAACAGTATTAGAAACCAATTTGGTATAATGTAAGTACACAATTTTGTTTTACTGCCGGTTTACATTTTGACACTCGTAAATTCTACATTTTACGGATGTCTTACCCAAAATTGAAGTTTTCTGCTGACATTTTTTGTCTCGGTGAAAATTAAATCAGAAGTCAAGTCACCGCACAGTATTCTGTGAATGCGTACAGTCATGTAGTCGAGAAGTTCACGATGTAAATGCCATCTATTTTTTTTTTGGATAATTATAGGCCTCTTTTGATCTTTCGTGAAACTACCCCTTTATTGTTTTAACATGGTACATGTATACATACATAAAAAAGTAATGTTATATTTTGAGATCAGAATGATATTCCATTTAGCTTTCTGAACTGAATTTTATGTGTAACGAACAGTTGCCAGCTAAATTTATTTCAAGCACAGCTCTAAAATAAACTATAGTATTGGAAAACGCTACTAGCAGAGATCGTTTGTCCACTCTTAAATAAGGACTCAACGAATATCTGGCATTCTATATCGGATTTAACTTTACGGATAAACAACGGAATATTTATATTGGTAAGTGAATATGTTACTTTAAAAATTGTTTTATGTTTGAATAAGAATTTGATCGGTGGTCTGATGGGAATTTTAATGCACTTCAATAAGTCGAATTACTTCTGCTTATCAGATAAGATCCTAAACAATAGAATTCGAATCAGATATTATATTGTTAATTTCAAGTGTCACTGAACACTCGGTATTATGCTTATTCATACCTGTGAGTTCAAACCAGTAAGATGTTATCCACGCACTGTAACGCCGCATAGGAGCATCGCCATATAAAGAAGATTAATTAAACAATTTATTATAAAGCTTAAAAACGGAGTTCTAAATTTTAAACCTTTTGGCATATTGATCAATTTGTTCACAATTCAATCGACACTACTAAATCTTTGCCAGAATGTACCTGTCTAAAAAGTCTCGGCACAAAAGAACTAAGTCCGATAGTGATGATATTGTATCAACCACTAGTAGCCTGTGTGTATTAATTGTTTTATGCGGCAAAAGTGTGCCTTTTTTGCCGCATACAAAGGTAATTTTATGCGTTGAAAATCACCGCATAAACGATAAGCAATTTGTTTATGCGGCGATGATCTTCTGCGGCATTACACCGCACAATTTCTGAATCAAGCATGAAATGAATTAATCTTCCTGTCGGACCAACAAATGGAATTGTATTTTCTGTTTCAGTCGTCGGAAAAACGAAAATCGTTTACCAAATTAACGCTGAACGATTTCTAGAACAGACGATCATGTGCCAATTGTTTATCAGTTAAACAAATCCATGGTATTTTCGGTTACTTCCCCTGTCAAGTTACGTGGCATTTAAACGAGAAAAATGTTCACTTGCCGTATAACGTAATAGTCTACAACTTTCGGATTTGCAACATAAAATTTCTTTTTGGAAAATAAATATTATATAACATGTCTCGTTAATCGTTGATAAAGTGACACATCAGCGTCATGAAGCTTTTAATTTTGAGAATAATTTATTTAACAATCCGCTACGTTGACTAAGTGTCAAGACATTATTCTTGAATAATCACTTGAACTCAAAAAGACTTTAATTAAGAGTCAATGCTCTCTTCCATTGTAAAAACGGGGTGATTCCCATGAACCCAATTTCGACAATTACTTCACTGAATTGCATTTTGGTTGCACTTTTTCGTGCATATCACACACAGTGATTCCTCTATCACTCAGATTTTGGAGAGATGATTTTGAACTCAGATGAAAACCTTTTATAGATTTAATCAAATTAAATAATAAAAAAGTGATTATTTGAATCGATACCTTACCTGTGTTCCGCCGGCTCATCAAAGTATATCAAGAATAATACATGTCTTTAATCATAAAAATTAGAGCTACCAGTATAAGTGCAATGATGTTCACAATAACAGAAAACATTCAAAATTAGATTAATTTACATGCATGCTTTTTGTTATTAACTTGTAATTTTATCTATCTTGACACGCAATTAACGTCTTATTGAAGTCGCATTCGGCATTTTTGTCACATTATGTATTTTTCGGTCGCATTTGGTATTTTGGTATTTTACGGTCGCATTCGGTAAATCTATGCACCGAGTTTACTCTTACAGCCACTTGTAAACTCGCATTTATTACACCTACAGAATTAGCAGTCGGGACTCAATTTCATCACTTCATTAAATACTTTAGGAGCTCTTTACAGTTACTCGTCTTGCTTTCCTCATACTTTCCCCACATTTCGTTGACAGTCAACTAAAATTACCGATGCCTTTAAGGCATTGCTCCGTTCGTCATTGCTATGTCATAGACATAAAAAAAAAATATTTAAAAAAAACATCTAAAACGGCACAATGCATCAAACTATGTTTAATTTATATACGCTAAGAAAAGTTAGAACAGAAAAGAAAAATAGTTAGACCTTAAAAAATCCCTAAAATTCTATTTGCAATTCATCACAAAAACGAAGCAACACTAAACATCAATTTGATGAGAAATGAGTTGCTGACAACGTTACCTCTGGTCCTTTGGTCTAACAAATGTGAGGTTTTTGTAAAAGTGTCAGGCCTGCCAAAACTTCTTCATTTAAAATCCGGAGATTTGTCTGACTAGGTCAATGATGATGACGACGACAATGATGATGATGTTGTTGTTGTTGTCTTATTGCTGCTGTGCATTATGACTGTGCCTCAACAAAAATGATGCTGGTGATGATGATGACGATGATGATAAATGAAGTTTGCCGATTTTGTTAGAAATGGTCTAATAACTTGTTTTAATTTGAGTTTTGTCTATTTTTATCATCCATTTTTTAACTTTCTGTTAAACCTGTTAGGACCTGTTTTTGACAATATTAGAATGAATATGCAATGAAAGTAGATAAAAGCAGGTGTAACATCGAGTCCCTTGTTTAGTTTATGACAAGCGATTATTGTATAATTGTGCCAGAGGCACTGAGCAGCTTGCCACTGCCCACGTCCTCGTTATCTCGTAATAAACAGGAAATGTGCGACTGCAGTAGAATAACTATTATGTTACTTGCACAACTTTTAAATTAGGTCTAATTAATCTATATTTTTTGCAATTTCATAGAAATCCGGAGATTTTGACTATAAATCCGGAGATCAGGAGAAGTAACTTAAAATCCTGAGATTTCGGATAAAATCCGGAGATTTGGCAGGCCTGAAGTGTGTTTGACCTTCAATTTCCTGGTCGCGAAAATGGATGACATAAAAACTAAAATTTTGATTAGAGCTACTCTCATCATTCTTTTCAGGGACCTAACATATTGTTGTCAGTATCATTTCACTCATGTTGGCATTTGAATTGTTGTTTTGTGTTGCTCTCTTTGTGTGATAAATTGCAAATAGACTTTTAGGGATTATTAGGTCTAACTATTTCTTCTCTATTGTTCTAACTTTTCTAAATTTATGTAGAATAATCATACACTTGTAGCATTTACTTGTGCAAAGTTTGATGGAACTGCATAGTGCCGTTTGAGAGATTTTTTCTGTTTTATCCAGCGGTTTACCGTTGGCTATAGAGATGGAGATCCGAGATCACAGACCTTTCAGCAGGTGCGCTAACAGCTTCCGGTAGACTTCAGAAAAGAGTTCCAAAAGCAATCATAGAAAATCAGTTGTTAACGATCATTTAAATTGATTGCTTTTAAGAATAATCAGTAAAACGCTTACTCAATAAAAGCAACAAAGGCACACTGATATTATCGATATAATGATTAAATAAACTGCGTATGTGTAAGACAATCACAATGGCGTCAAATGGCAATATTCTGACACATATTCTGAATGCAGACACGGTGCAAAAATTTAGAAGTTTTCAGTACAAGACTTTTGGTCTAGAGGTCCGGACCCGGACCCGAAGACAACCCATACATAGTTGTCTCGGGGTCCGGGAAAATTATTGTTATAGATATTATGCAGTTTGTGTGATGTTTTCTAAAAAAAATGTTATTATTTATCATCTTATTGAATCATAAAAATGTATTTTAGTCATTAAAATGTTACATATAAGAATTTTATTTCAGTTTCAAAGTCCAATAAGTCGTCGCTTTTTGCTCGTGGAAAGTGTAACCAACGGCACTCTCCAAATGCGGCCTACAGTACTTTATTCAATGATTTTTGCCTTTCATCTATATTACACATCTTAACTTTTACTATTCCTATTTTGTTATTGTATTGTTATAAATAAATATACATGTTTAGCTTCAAATAAATAATTGTTAATAAAATCGAATATTACGCCGCTTTTTTCTGTAAAGGGAAGCTACTCGTGAAAATGTTTACAGCGCGACACATAACTGAAATGCGGCTTTGAACCTTAAATTGAATAATCAAACTTGTAAGCAAATAACATATAAACAATATAGTGTGTGGATTCATGGCGATGGCTGGGAAGATGTAAGCTGTGCATAAACAACGGAACATGCTGATTTGAAGCGGATTTAATTCAGCTGAAAATATTCGGAATAACTTTTTTTACTATAAAAAGAACATGTCCATTTAAATTTATAGATTTATTTCGAGTTAGCAAACAGCATACAAGTAGAAATAACAGACATAATAAGAGAATATATGTAATGATAACAAATATGTTAGTATGTAAACACCATTAACTTTGATTCAATAAACATTTTAACTGTTATAGCTGACCGATATATATATTTGCGTTTTACGTATTTGTTTTCATTGCAGTATACAATGCTATTACGTTATACAACAACCGTGTTTATGAATGTTTGTTGAACAGAACAACATGACTTATTCGTTACAAAACACAAAACAATCGGTTTTCTTGGTACATTATATCTCTTTATGGAACTGCTAAATACTACTCACGACTTTTGTTGTCGTGTATTATCAAAAAAAAAGATGATGGACACTACCTGGTCGTCTTCATGTCATCTACCCTGGCTTTAAACTTCTTGCCACCATGAATACAACTATACGTGATTTCATAGTATTTAATCCTATCGTTAAAGTTTTTATTTTGACACTGACACAAGACAACTGTCGCCAAACTCGCATAGTAACTAAATTTAAAGCCTGCTCTTCAGTGCTTTCGGTCCTTATTGTCTTCACATAAAGGTGTAAGTACTCAATTGTGCGGTATATTTTGAGCAGGACAATTAGGGCCAATCAAGGCACATGGACATCTTTGATGATCACTTCGAAAAAATTACAATTAATACCTAGCTAACTGTAGTTTTTCACAGGTCTGTTTAGTATAATAATCCAATAAAAATAAGCGTGGGATCATAATAAAAACACAAACAAATTTTCATTGTGTATCAATTTATTTATTAAATTATATATAACTTTCAATCATTATCATCAACAATACAACAAAGCAATGATAGATCATGTTCGCAATATTCAATCACATCTTCACTCACCAATTAAAGTACTGTAGACCGCAGTTGGAACGTGTCATTGGTTATACTTCCCACGAGCTATACAGGTCGAATTATTTGGTCTTAAAAACTGAAATAAAATTCTTAAATTAAAAATTTTAATGACTAAATTACATTTTATGATTCAATAAGATGGTAAATTATAACATTTTTGAGAAAATATCACATAAACAGTGTTTGCCCATGCCATAAACTTAAGGTGCATAATATATGGAGTTAAGGGTTAAAGCTAGAAATGGATTTTCTTTGCAAAACACAAGTATTCCATGTTTTATGACTATGTCTACTCTTTCCATGTACATGTAAGCAGACATAAATTATTATGCATAAGTCAGTATAAAGGGACATACATGGATACTGCTTTTATTCCATGTGTGACAAGGTTAGACCATATCAACTTGCATATCAGTGGAGGCTGGTCAGAGTCTGTTCATGTTTAGATCTTTTAGATACATGTACTTTCTGATCAAGAAGGGATTTCAGTAGCTTTTGAAATTTTCAAGGGGTCAAAACAAGATCTTCACAAGTCATATCTTGTATTAAGTGATACTTATTTCTTATAAAATTGTTTTAATTAATTTTCAAGAGTTAAGTAAGTGTTAACTTCATATTTAAAATGCAATTTCCTCAATATTCATCCTCATTCTTGCAAAAGTCAACCACTTTTTAAAACTTTTTGTGCATCAAAATGACCCCAAAGCTCAAAACTAGGTGGGGTCAAAAGTGGAAAAAGTCAAATTTGTTTGCATCAAGATGCAAGAATCTGCGTCAATTGAAATCTCTGGACCAAGATTCTAAGTGTGTAGATTCAGATCAGATGGATGCCTCACATGCATTAAAAGTGTCTAAATAGAGTTGACAGATAACAGTGGGGGAAAGAGTGTCTGTTAAGGGCTGTGCTAATGAAATGAATATAAAGAGCCCCGTTGTCTGATTTATTAGATTGGAAACTTCATTAAAATATGATTACATTAACATAATGCTGACTCCCTGAAACATATTGTTATACATAAAACCAAAATCAAATAGCCTTTCACAGGGTCCCTGTGTAATTACTTTGAAAGTGAAAATAATCAAGAGAAATACAAAGAAATGAAACAAACTATAATAATATAAGAAAAAAATATAACCCAACAATTTCCATACTATAACTGACACAAAAAATTTGTTGTGCCTCTTTCATTTACTAAATGAAATTTAAAGGCATTGGCATTGCTTTAAGTTGTGATGTATTGCTATAAAGCATGGATATTACCATCATCAAGTTCAACTACTGTTAAGCATCCTGACATGCACTCCATTGTTTGGAATGAATCAAACTTGGTACTTGTGTAAATATTGAGTTGCATTACAACCATGGCTAGGCATTCTAAACAGTGATGCATTTTGATCCTGATATTGCTCGATCAAACTTAGCTTGTAATATTTTTGTATTTGTCCTGTTTGATTACTTTTAACGTTCCTTTTATTCATTTATTTCAGTAGTTCTCCTAAAATTACATTTAGCTCAACTGTCAAATAGTGACAGGGTGTACTTTTGTGATAAGCTTTTGTCCGGCGTCCGTTCACAATTATTTTCAGAGATCTAGCTGCTTAATTTTTATCCGATTTTCTTCAAACTTAGTCAAAATGTTTATCTCAATAGTATCTAGGTCGGATTTAAAACTGGGTCATGTGACCTTGAAAACTAGGTCACAAGGTCAAATTATAGAAAAACCTTGTCCGCAGTGTAGCGGTCTTAATTTTGGATCAATCTTCTTCAAGCTTGGTCAGAATGTTTTAGCTCAAATTATAGAAAAACATTGTCCGCACACTAGCGGTCTTAATTTTGGTTCGATCTTCTTCAAGCTTGGTCAGAATGTTTATCTCAATGATATTTAGGTCAATTTTGAAACTGGGTCATGTGACCTTGAGGTCACTAGGTCAAGTTATAATAAAAGCTTGTCTGCACTCTAGTGGTCTTAATTTTAATTTAATAACCATGAGATCTTAGTTCCTTTCTTGAAATTGAAATATTGCATTATGGGTTCCGGTGTAAAGTGCCAAAATTAACAATTAAGACCTTGTCTGCACAAAAGCAGCTTCATTTTTTATTTGAATGTAATCAGACTTGTACAATAATTGGGTTATTATAAGATATCTGTTCCTTTCTTGTACCCGCTAGATTCCATAATGGGTTCCAGAGTTATGGCCCTTGAAAGAGCCAAAGAAAGCTATTTTGGCAATTGCATTTGCATCCACTGAGCAGTTGTTGACAGATCAGCGATCTAGGGTCCTATGGACCCTCTTGTTAAATATTTTGACCAGTTTTTATTATGAATGGTTTTTGCATTTTGCAAGCATATGGCATATGTATTCCATAGGAGTTCTTTCTGTTCACTTATTATATATCTACAATGGCTGGAATAAAACTGGAAGTCCTGTTACATTGCACATTATGGGTTTGTTTTATTTTGATTATGTTTACGCTCCGCTGGCTTCCAGCACTTTCAGTGCTTTGATTGTGTATGGCATAGCAACGACGAACGAAGCAATGCTTTAAATGCCCACATGAGTTATAAGACACTGACAACACTATCTCGTGTCCTTTCTACTTACATATGTAAAGAATATTATGAGATATTTGTAAAAATGTGTTTGATTTTGAATTTCCTGATCGCTTAAGTGAGTAACAAACGTTTTTTTTCTCTCGTCATAATAGAAGGTTCTTTATAAAGGACATATTGTTGTCAGGATCTTTGTTCACATGTGGGCATTAAAATAAGGTTTTATGTTGATTATTTTTTGTGCATTTATGTAATCAGATGTAATTTTTAGGTCTAGCTTTGTTCTTTATTGTAATAACTTTTCTTAACGTATCTCAAATGTAGATACATTAATAATCCTTTTTGTTCAGTTTCATTTAACTGCATTTGCCGTTAGGGAGATTTTGATACTTTTGTTTTGTACCGATTACAGTGCAAAGACGACTGAAGACGGCCCTTTATATCTGCTGAGAACCTCCTCCCAATTTTTAAGTATATTGGAGTCCTTTAATTACTGGATTACTCAGCAAATGTATTTTAATTAAGCAGTTAATATGAATGCTTGATTGAAAACCAATGATACGACATATATGAAAATATTGTAGGCTCGACTTGATTGAGCCTCTTCATGGGCAGAAATAAAAATGCCCACGCCGCCTAACCCCGGGTTGAGCGCAACTCAGTTTTTACACAAGTAAACAAGACAATTTAAATCCATCTCAGACAATTAGATGTTCAGCGGCGCCACCGTCCCCAATCGTTACCGTTCAAAAACGGCAAAATCGCGTCGGATGCCGGAAGTATTTTGTTGATTTTTGATAGAAAATCGATTTTTTCATATACTTGGAAATATTTTCAGAAAAGGCAACATGGTACGGATGAGCTGCCAGGAAAGGGCAATAATAATCACTGGTCGTTATAGTCCACATTTCTGTCATTTTCTCAATTATTCGGGAAAACCTCCGAAATTTGCTGAAAACGTCGACAGTGGATCCGGAAAACTAATGTTTATGTCATCTTTGCATATATGAATGAGCCTTTCCATGTTCTATTCTAGTATAAACTGATATTTCCTGTTACTGATTCAAAACTTTTTTTACGTTTACGATATCTTGTCAGACAGAGGTCGTTTTACTTCAACATTCTAGGGTAACATAGGGTAAAACGGACTTTAACTTTTATTTTGGGGAACTCCGGAACTCCGGAAAATAATTCAACTTAAAATTTCGCCGAAGTTTTAATGGATGGGTTCACGATTATTGCTACCTCTTTTACTCAAGTTTAGAAGCATTTTCAATTTTGTTATGGTTTTTTGAGTCTTCAACTGCACCAATTCATTAAATGCAAAAATACTAGGTATTTCGTCACGGTGGCAAAGAATGGGCATGAAAGATATATTTTATATGCGCTATTAGCTCCCTAAAGTAAACGGCTTCAAACAACATAACTTCAATGCGATTAGCGATTTGCGATTAACGCATATATGGTGATGACGTCATTGAAACTTATGCAAATACGATGTATACAGTGCAAAAACGATTTGTTAGTACGCATATGTTATTACATCATTGAAACATAATAAAAATGTGACGTGTAAAGTATAAAAATGAGCTAACATTATGTCATGGGCTGAGAAAAAACCGTGCAGCCGGACCGGGACCGGGACTCGAACCCAGGACCCCTCGTTTACAGAACTGCTGTCCCGGCTGGCGATGCGGGCCGCCTACACACCTTCTTGATTGAAATGACTAGATTCATACCTCGACAAATTTTACGCACAAATCGGACATTCGTCCTCGATTTCCAGAGGATATTTTCTTAAATAATTGGAAGCGTCGTAAGACATTCAAGCAATGCTGCCACAGTCCCCACGTTGGACGCCAAATGTCAAAGGATGAGGAAGATGTGCTGCCAGATCGGACACGGGACCCCTTGCTTACAGTGCCCGAAAGAGCAATCCGGGCCGCTTACACATCTTCTCCCTAGTTAGATAAGTACCGCGACATTTTCCCCTCACAAATAGTAAATTCGTCCTCGAATTACAGAAACTTGTGTATTTTAATTTGCAGTTATAGGCTGTAAGCCACCCCTGCTAGCTTTCACTGTCCCCATTGTGTACCAAATATCACAGGGTGAGAAAGAGTTTGCAGCCAGACAGGGACTCGAACCTTTGACCCCTCGCTAACAGAGCGACTGAGGTATCCATGCCGCTTACACATCTTATCACCAGATATTGACTAGATACGTACCGCGAAAGTGAACAACAAAATAGTTCGGTTTACGAAGTGAAGCATATATCGTGATTACATAATTGAAACGACGTCTTGTTAAAATAAGGAGATAGCGGACTCAATTCATATGAAATATCAACTGGGCCAATACGAGATAACCTGGGCCAACAGGTTTTACTGGGCCAATATGAGATTGCACGATTCTGATTGGATAATGAACTGGTCCAATGTGAATTGAATCACTTCCTTTTAGGAACAAAAATGCCGTCATTTTGGAATTTCTTAGTTAGTTTAATATGGATAAAAATGGTAATAGATAGTATGACTTTGGGCACAAAGTGCTGTTACGCAAAGAGGCAGAGGATAAGTCTATGTTGCAGATTTTTGGTGATATCTTTCTGTGTAATAAAAATTTTTGAGTTTATTTAACTCGCTAGTACAACAACAACGCGGATGTCTGCAGCAAGAATTCTTGAAACTAACAAAACAGTGAATTTTAAGGGATTACTCTTGATTTGGGCAAGTTTATGCAGCATAACTTTGCAAAAAGGACAAAAGTTTAGTTTGGATAACTTACAGACATGCTAAATAGAGTGTTACATGCGGAAGTCGTGGATGGAATGTGCCAATAAGTAGACTTATTTTGGATATATTTGGATAATAACTAAATTTGGACTTGATGAACAAGAGAGTTGCTGCCACAGTGTGTAGTAATGTTCAGGTTGTTTTTGTATTCAAAACTAAACAACCTGCAAATCTGCATCTCCTTGGTAGCTTAAACCAGCCAGGTCACTACTGTAGACCTATTGAAGATTGACAGACATTTAAATCAGAGTGAACAACTCATCTCTTCAGGTCGGTAAATAAGCAATTTGAAAGTCTAGAACTATTACTATTGTGTTAATTAATAAAATTGTCATTAATAAAGTGAATTCATATTGGCCTCGTTATTGGGCCTCGGGCAGTCATATAAGCCATAGGCCTTCGGCCTCGGCCAATATGACTACCCTTGGCCCAATAACAAGTCCAATATGAATTTACTTGATTTATAACATTATTTATTAAATACGTTATTAGCCCTATAAAAAAGCATCTGCCACGTTTAATAACACGACGGCCTGCTTTATAACAGGGCCATTATCATTAACACTTTCTCGGCCCCGGGCCGAGAAGTGTTATGGATATAAAGCCCGCATCTGAAGCAATTTGATTGGCTAATAAGACAGGGCCGAAAAAGTGATAAAGATTTTAGCAAGAAACTCTAGGAAATGGCAGCCATTTTGTTTTAACTCGCTAATAATTCTAGGGTGCTTTAAACATTAAGATTATGTCGGGTAAGAGAAAGTTTTCTGATATTGAGAGCTCACAGGAATCACAGTAGACAGTAGACTGACATTTTGTTGTACAAAAATAATGACCAATATTGATGTTAGTTACAAAATGTAGCATTTCCAAACAAACTGATAAAATGTACTGTTATTTTTTTTAGTTGTTATCCCTGGTTTCGTCGTATTTCTTGATTAAATAAGATTAAATTGTACGTACCCGTGAAATATACCGATTTAAAATCACTTTTACACTTTTATTTTCCATTCATTTTCCCCATAATTCGCATAAAGCTTGATGTTTTACGAAGCTTCCAGTAGAGGTATAAGAATGAAAAACTCTCAAATCATAGCATTTACAGACTCATACCATGAGAATCACTTCTAGCATTCAATGTTCAGCAAATACCCATCCTTTCCATTGAATTAAAACTTAAAACAAAATAAACAAATGGTACTGTTTTAAAGTTTAAAAATAGTAAACATTCGTCAAATTACGTCACATATCTCTCAAATGACGTATGAATTGGCATCATGACGTAGTAATTAAATTAATGAAAGTGCTCAATTAATTACAAAGTGAAGCGAGAGTAATGTTATAACTTGTAAGTACTTGTGGTTATTTAATAAAATTGTCAATAATAAGTGATTTGATATTGGCCCTTTTATTTGTCCTCGGGTCAGCCTTCGGCCTCGGGCCAATACGACTGCCCTCGGACAAATAACAGGGCCAATATCAAATCACTTATTTATTAACATATAAATACAGTGTTAGCCGATAAAGATCGCAGCCGTTACACAAAGGTGATTTATTTTTAAAAATAAAAATGTTGTTGATTAATAAGTTTTAATTGTTTTCCTAATAACGAGAGGAATTAGTAAAGAGGTAGTTCAGAAAATAGGAATCCGTTTTCATTGCAAATACATTTTGAAACTAAGCATAGAACAGAAAAGCCTTTTAAAATCGATCCACTAGTTGAAAAAAAAATTAAATCACATTTGTAATGAATTATGAAATATTAATTGTTGAAAAACGTAATATTATGTTGAGAATTTCCTAATTTAGTATTTATTCTTGTACACAAAGATTGATGATGTCACTGGTCACCATTCAAAATGGCCGCTTCCAATAGCATTAAAATAGCAGTTTTGGACAGCCATAGTTTAGTTATTTATATTCCTATTTTCCAAATTCTTTCAATGAATTCAGAAAATTTGTAGATCTTTGCAATCATGTATATTTCAAAATTTCCGGAAATCGCCATTAAAACAATTTAAAAGAAGCAATTTCGAGCAATATTTCAGTTGCTCGAACTTTAATTGCAAAATGCATTTTTAGCAAAATTTAGGATGACTCTAGACAAACTGTTCCAAAGTGAAAGGCCAATATGACTACCCTTGGCCCAATAACAAGTCCAATATGAATTTACTTGATTTGTAACATTATAATACAGTGTTAGCCGATAAAGATCGCAGCCGTTACACAAAGGTGATTTATTTTTAAAAATAAAATGTGTTGATTAATAAGTTTTAATTGTTTTCCTAATAACGAGAGGAATTAGTAAAGAGGTAGTTCAGAAAATAGGAATCCGTTTTCATTGCAAAGACATTTTGAAACTAAGCATAGAACTGAAAAGCATTTTAAAATCGATCCACTAGTTAAAAAAATTCAAATCACATTTGTAATGAATTATGAATATTAATTATTGACAAAAGTAATATTATGTTGAGAATTTCCTAATTTAGTATTTATTCTTGTACACAAAGATTGATGATGTCACTGGTCACCATTCAAATGACCGTTTACTGTCAAAAAAGAAATAAATTAATAAAAAAATAAAAATAAATCTTTCACCTTTAAGGCTATCTTCTGCATCTTCTGTTCAAACACCGCACAAAATCTGTAATAGAGCTTATCTTCTGCATCTTCTGTCCAAACACCGCACCAAATAAGTAATAGAGCTTGCCGAATGTTTACCATCAATCAAGTGACGATATGTGTGGATCGCTTTATTTTATGATTATGCATGGATCCCTCACCATCAACAATCAAGAGACGATATGTGTGGATCTCTTTAATTTTATTTTATGTGTGGATCCCTCGTTTCCTAATAAAACACTTTAACACGTTTTAACTACCAGGCTATCTTCTGCGTAAATCTGTCCATATTCCGGCTAAATTAAAAACTTTCACATACATGCAACCGTCAGTTTGTTTATCTCCAATAAATTTATCTTCGGCTACTTCCGTCAATGTGACCGGTTTGCAAAGTGCACAATGCACCCATTTATTTAAAAATAATATAAAAATTAAATTTTCACCTATCAAATCTCATATTCTTAAAAAATATAACATTCCCACAACTATAAAACTAAACGACGGAAGACGCAGATCGTATCCTTTTATAAACAAGTGTAATTTAATGAGGTGTAGGTGCTGCAGTTTTTTAAAATGTAATTCAACAATCAAAATCGACAGTTAATGGAAGAACTTTTTCAGTAAATATTAATTCAGATATTTATTGACAAACGGATAATATTATATATGTTTTAACTTGAAACACTTTAAATTGTGGCATTCAATATGTAGGACAGACGGGACGCCCTTTGAAAACACGTTTTAGTCAGCACTTTTCTAAAATAAGAAACAATAATAAAATCAATACATATTTAAATAAACATTTTAAACAATCAGGCAACACTTTAAAACACGTAAATATTCAACCTGTTGAAAAAATTATATTAAATAACAGTGCTTCAAGAGCATTTAAAATTAGAGCAAGGCTTATTTCAGAAGATAATTGTATAAAAAAAATACAAACACCTTATCCACTTGGTTTAAATGATAATATTTATCAAGAAGGCAACATTTCAAAAATTCCCGATTTTGACATTTTTGATTTGCTTCAAATACAAAAACGAAAATCGAGGTCACACGGGATAAGAACTAATGGTAACATCAAAAGAAAATCACGTATTCATTGTTCTATTTATAACCTTTAAAATATTTTAAAAAATTCTGGTAGACACGCTATGCGTCACGTTTGGCTTCTCTTTCTATTTCAAGTTTACAAAAAGTGGATAAGGAAGCTGATCATATTGTTATAAGAACTCATCCACTTTATGAAGTTGCTAGCCTTATTCAGTGCTATACTCGGCACGTTCTCAAACCACACATTGACTTGGAATCTGATCACCAAAGACATTTCCTGAAAATTTCATTTTCAAATAAAGGTATAGATTGTATTGACCTTCCAAGTATATTTAAAGATAAAACTGTTGAATTGGCTGTACCTAATTATTTCAAGAATACTGAAACACCCATCGTTTGTTATAAATACAAAAAACCAATTAGAAACACAATTTTCAATTACAACAAAATTACCTCGGATTTACAAATTGTTGAGAATACACCAATATCATGAGACTGTTACAATTCAAAATTTTGCTATCAACCCGCCGGTCACATCGTTACAGGGGATCTAAATGTTATCAAAGACTTAAGAATCCGCAAGTTAATTTCAAAAGGTTCGAAATATAGAATTCCATCGGACATCGACTTGAATACCTGTCGTGCAGAAATTGCAGAGTCTTTAAACTTTTTTTGCAATAGATGGTGTAAACGAGAACATGCTGAGCCTAATGCTCTTTCAAACTGGAAAAAACAAAAATTCAAAATAATTGACACTCGTATATCCTTCTATAAAAGAAACATAGCTTTATTAGCACCTCGACCTCGTTTTAATTTTCGTCATTTGAAAAAGGGTATTCAAGATTTTCACAACAGATTTGTTTTAACACCTGCTGATAAGGCTTCTAATAATGTAATTATAGTGTGACGTAAACACTATATTAATGTTCAAACTGAAGAGCTTAATAGCACTAATGCTTATATACTGACTTCTTCATCTGAGAGTGATATTGTTACTGCACACACTCATTTTTTGGCAATATTGAGTGTTTGGTACCATTGTGTTCGTTTTTTCAAGCTCTACAAGACTATATGAGTTATATCCGTGTGGAACTATTCTGTATAGACAAAAATTCAATTCCACGAAGACGTAAGTCATGATTAATCGTTAGTGGTTATTTCCAAAGTGCCGTAACAAAAGGGCCAATCAGAATCAGCCTTTCAGGGAAAACATGGCTGTCGATGAATGAAAATCTTCATAACTTCAATAATTTATATCTTATTTTTGCATATATGCACAAAGCAATGCAAGTATTTGTACTTTATTTAGTGTTTTTATAGCATATACATTTAAGATTATTTGATAATTGGAAGCAAAATTACTTTAATCAGTGTGATTTGTCATGTATCATAGAAGTACATCTTTCGGATACTGTACATTTCGGATAAACAGAAGTTCCGCATTGATGTAAAAACTCCTGTTAAAAGTTATTCTTATGCATTTGCATGTAAATTAAATCAGATATATTTTTTAACAATTGCCCCAAAGCATTCTGTCTATGTGTTTGTTCTTTTGCATGTTTTGCAAAGAAACTTACTGCAAAGTATGAGTACCTGTTTCACATTCATTTGGACCATTATACATGACAAATACTGTATATTGATTCGTTATCTTATAAATACTCATTAGAGTAACCCATTTAATATTATCCAAATGAAGACGCATCACTTTCATGAATAAAAGAAATCAAGCCTAGGTCCCAATTTTAATGGAATACCCTTTTCAAAAGTAAATGTCTTTGAAATATACAAAAATACTGACACTGCTTGTCGAGTTTAAATTGTCTTTAGAGGATGCCATTTACAAAGACTGTTAAGACAGTTACTGTTAGCTTCATTTGCTTTAAATGCCATTTTAATATCCGTTTATTTTCAAGGTAATTTATTCACTATTAGTTTCTATTCATAAGACTACACTAGTCAGTCAAGAAAACGATGAACATATAAATAAAGGGTTCTTTAAAAAAATTCTTAGTACAGTCTTTTTCTTTTGTTTTGTTTAATAGCTTCTCATAGACGAAGGATAATTACGGCATTGTGTTAAGATTGTTATTTTTATTATTTGGCTAAATGCAATTATATTTTTGCGTTTATTTTTCAGGGAAAATATTTAATTTGTTTTTCCTATTAGTTTCTAGTCATATTAGGACAAAACTAGAATTTCAAACTGACGTAAGTCAGTATGGCATTATGGAACTAATCTTTTATGTGAATAAATGTAAACAAGGCGTATAATAAGTTTTGTTTTTTATTATATAAAACAAATTATATTTTATTTACACTTATATAAAATAAGATATAAGTTATTGATGGCAAAACAAAGCATCATATAAAAAATCAAGGAAATCCGTCAAAAGACAAAAAAAGTTATTGATGTCTAAAACTTCAAATGCCTTTTTCTCAAAACTATGAAAATGCTTCATACGTCGGTTTGGAATTTCGACGACGAATTACAAAATTTAGAATCAAAGTTGAGCAGCCGAAACAAGACAAAGTACCTACTATTTATTGGTTGCCTATAATGCACAAAACACCGTACAAAGCAAGATTTATTGCAAACTCTAGTTATTGTACAACAACAAAATTATACGTGCTCTTAACATCTTGTCTTACAGCTACAAAAGAACATGTAATTAGGTATTGCGAAAAAAAAATTGAAACCACTGGCAAAAATTTATTTTGGTCTATAAAAATTCAAATGACGTTTTGAAGAAGCTTAAATCACATAATTTTCAGGCCTTGTGATGAACATAGAGCATTTTTTACAGATGGTTCTTATGATAATTATACTGGTTAATAAGATTTATCCTAAAGAACTACTGCTGAATAAAGTGAACACTTCAGAAAAGCAGGCAAACTTTCTTTATCTAAATCTGTTACGTCACTACTAAAATATATGACAAAAGAGATGATTTTAATTTTAATATAGTAAATTTTCCGTTTTTAGACGGCGATGTTCCTCGTGCAACATCTTACGGGGTTTATATCTCACAGCTTGTTCGCTTTTCAAGAGCTTGCAACGATGTGAATGATTTCAATGAACGTAATCTTTGCATTACAGAAAAACTATTAATACAAGGTTATCGGTATCACAAATTAAGAAAAAACCTTTTGCAAGTTTTATCGCCGAAACGCAGATTAATTCATAAATAAAGGTGCAGTTTAAAATCACTATTGCAACAGCCAGTATCTTCATGGAGATATAATATATAAACTTAAGAAGATAAAAGGCAATGTTAATTTCTCCCAGGTATTCGTAAAAGCCATCTGTAAATTTAAAAAGAAAGGTTACTATCATGATATTTTACAGCGCTCTGCAGGCCTGGTGATTAACCCATCTACAGTGATCATTATACTTACCTCTTTGGTTGCACGACGGTGGCAGGGGTTTAAGAGTTTATGAAGGTTTATGGGGAAATCTTTTCTTAAAAGAACCTAGAAGCTCGATTTGTTTCTTTCATGCATGTCATCGTGTTCTTGCTGATTTTACTCCAAGTGCTCTGCAACGATGTGAATGATTTCAATGAACGAAATCTTTGCATAACAGAAAAACTAATAGTTTACCCTATACAAGGTTATCGGAATCACAAATTAAGGAAAACCTTTTGAAAGTTTTATCGCCGATACCCAGATCTAATTCAAAAATACAAGTGCAGTAAAAAGAACCTAGAAGCTCAATTTGTTTCTTTTTTCCCTGTCATCGTGTTCTTGCTGATTTTATTCCAGGAGCCCTGGTCTCGGTAAGATCATTGAGTACCCGCCCTTTAGGGTTAGGGTCAGGGTTAGGGTTATGAGCTTCTTATGTTTTATATGTATGTGTGCTGTTGCATGCAACATTGTTGAGCTGATGGTGTGAGGTTACCTTTAGGTGCACCCTAGAACTAGGTTTAAACCCCCAGTGGCAATTTGATATGCCACTGACCGTTCCAAGGCGGTAACCCCTCGGGTTCTCATTTTTGTAAATTGTTTGTGGTGTCTTTTTTGAAACTGATCATTTTATTAACCATTATTTATCTCTCTTCTTCTTGATTGTGTGGGAGGTTGTTTTTTCTGAGTGTGGCAATTCCTGATATGCATATGTCACCTTTTTTCCTAATCAAAGACCAAATAAAATCACTGTCTTGCACCATTTATTTTAGAGGTATTACTCGTAAGGTACCGTAGGTTTGAACGTGTGATTGTCTGTGAATCCACATATTTACATTATGACCATGATGAAGAATAGTAGGCGAAACAAAAAAGAAGCTGGCATCACAAAAATAAAATTTTGATTTTTCGACAAACAAATAAATTTGCCATACGAAAACGACCAAGCGAAACTAAAACAATGTAAATCTGTGAGCATTAGCTCACTAGTGATCACCCCGCTTTGAAAAATCTGACTTTCAAAATTTTTCATATGTATAAAGGGGTTCAGATTTTTCCAAGTATTACCTATATATGAATAAATATACAAAATATGTAAAATTATCAGGCTGCTGCATGTAACAGTTGCATAGGAAACTGTGACGGGAATTGTGCCCATATGTCAACTATGTGTGAAAATCTAAATATTCGGTAAACAGGAAGTAGATTAGCAAGGAGCATTTATTCGCTTTACACCACAAAGGAATAAAGGATAAAGCAATATGCAAAATATCAGGCCGCTGCATGTTATAGTTGCTTAGAAAACTGCGACAAAAATTGTGCATATTTGTCATCTATGTGTAAAAATCTAAAAATTCAGTAAACAGGAGGTAGATGGCCAAGCAGCATAAACTCGCTTTACACCATACGGGACTATAGGGTAAAGCAATATGAAAAATATCAGGCTGTTGCATGTTATAGTTGCTGAGAAAACTGCGACGGAAATTGTGCATGCGTGTCATCTTAGTGTAAAAATCTAACAGGAAGTAGATGAGCAAGAAGCATAAAATCGCTTTACACCATATGGGACTGTAGAATAAAGCAATATGCAAAATATAATTTTATAATGGCTGCTGCATGTTATAATTGCTGAGAAAACTGCGACGGAAATTTTGTTACGGACGGACGGAAGGAAGAAAAAACGGACAAGGGTAAAACAATATACCCCCTCTTCTTCGAGTATAAAAAGATAATTATTGAATAGTTATTAAATATTGAAAAGGAGAATGCGCGTAGTTAAGACTCCATGTCAATACGGTGGCTATATTTATCTAGAAGATCACAGCAAATTTCTTCTGTTTTTGTTGTTCCACGTTTCCCACACTACCGATAATGATCTTTCTGTTATTTGTTTTTAGGCGTGACAAATTATTTATCCGACATCAACGTGACTTTTCTACGGATTTATTTATCGTTAAAATGTCGTCTGCTGTGCAAGCAGTCATTGTCACGTAATGTACTCAAAGAGTGTTTAATTGCTTTTATGAAATTTTTATTAATATGGATGCTTAATCTGACATCAAAGTGAACATGTTTAAAAGTAGCCACATACATGTACACAATTAAAGACCCCACCATGTAGACTTGTAGGAAAGCTAAAAATAACATAGACTCCACCATGTAGACTAATAGGAAAGCTAATAATAACACAGACTCCACCATGTAGACTAGTAGGAAAGCTAATAATAACACAGACCCCACCATGTAGACTAGTAGGAAAGCTAATAATAACACAGACTCCACCATGTAGACTAGTAGGAAAGCTAATAATAACACAGACTCCACCATGTAGACTAGTAGGAAAGCTAATAATAACACAGACCTCACCATGAAGACTAGTAGGAAAGCTAATAATAACACAGACCCCACCATGTAGACTAGTAGGAAAGCTAATAATAACACAGACTCCACCATGTAGACTAATAGGAAAGCTAATAATAACACAGACCCCACCATGTAGACTAGTAGGAAAGCTAATAATAACACAGACTCCACCATGTAGACTAGTAGGAAATTTAATAATAACACAGACCCCACCATGTAGACTAGTAGGAAAGCTAATAATAACACAGACTCCACCATGTAGACTAGTAGGAAAGCTAATAATAACACAGACTCCACCATGTAGACTAGTAGGAAAGCTAATAATAACGCAGACTCCACCATGTAAACTAGTAGGAAAGCTAATAATAACACAGACTCCCACCATGTAGACTAGTAGGAAAGATAATAATAACACAGACCCCACCATGTAGACTAGTAGGAAAGCTAATAATAACACAGACTCCACCATGTAGACTAGTAGGAAAGCTAATAATAACACAGATCCCACCATGTAGACTAGTAGGAAAGCTTATAATAACACAGACTCATTCCTTAATTACAATATAAAACACCGACGACATAGACAATACAAATTAAACATGATAGGGTACCGAATTGATCGGTCAGTGCAATTAAAATTTACTATTTTTAACTTTTCATGATTTTTGCGAAAACCTCTTTAATGAAACACTATGGTGTTTCTGTTACTTGGATGTAAATTAATGTAACTGAAAATACAATAGCGTAAGCTGCGTAATCAATAAAACAAACCTCAATTTTATTGAAACATAGACAAGACAGAATTTTTGATTTTAGCAACATTTATAAAAAGAAAAAAAGTCATCAGATGTTTACAAAATATATAATTGTTTTTCCGTTGATTCGGGGAAACGAATTTGTTACGCAGAAAGGAATTTTTTGCCGGAAACGTTTTTACTGAAAAGTAAACCAAACTTTAATACATGCTACACATTGTTCGCTGTGAGACAGTGAGTTTGGAATTAATAAGCGGACTAAGGGTTTAGACCACATGTTCATTAAGTTCACTAATTGTGTTCTAATGTACTTTGATTGAGTTGTTTATTTGACATCTTTTTGTACATCTTTTTGTACTTAAAGACATTTTGGTTGACGGTCAATGGTATTTGGGGGTATTTGGGGGGGGGGGGGTATTTGGGGGATTAGGCATGAGGAAAGCAAGACGAGTAACTGTGAAACAACAGTTATTTTGTTCGCTCAAGTGTTGAAACATGAACACGTGAACAGCAATGGAAATGAGCGTTATTATGGTTAGTTGATATTTTGTGAACATTGTTGAAAATATAATTTTTCTGTGTTTTACACCTGTGCGGCTTAATAAATAGACGGGCATGGTTAATGACAGCTAGATGTATTGTAGTAAGACGTGTTTCACATGGAAAACGTGTAGAATTATACAGTATAAATTGAATAGGTAGTACCTTCCCTTAAAGACATCAGTAATTTTGGTTGACGGTCAGTCGAATGCACGAGGAAAGCAAGAGGAGAAACTGTAAAACAACTGTTTCTGTATTAATTGAATCGTTGCAATTGAGGCCCGAGTGCTAAACCTGTAGATGTAATAGATTATGAATTTACAAGTAAATGTAAAAACCTTTTGTTACATTTATTGAGAAACACTTTAACAGAATTTGAAATTAACGCTATGATTTGTTAACAGTGATAGTGAAAATATAATTCTGCTGCGTTTATTTATGCATGCCACTTAACAATCGGATGGGCCTCAATAAAACATCCCTAGAGAATGATGGCTTGATGTACATTTTTAAGTATTGTTGCCGTGGGAAATCGTAGATAATTATACAGTATAAGTTTAGAAGGCTGTACATTTTCCTTTAAATTAACTACTCGCGAGCACAAAATAATTTACTTTTTATCAACTGTTTAATTTCTAACTTTTCAAAAGATAAGGAAACTAGGTACAACGAATTTTCCTTTAAATTTCATTCTCCTAAATTAATAATTACGATATATACGGAGTGCTCATACAAGATCTGTATTATTTGTTGGAAAATTATAATAAACATCAGTATTTTAAATGGTTTGAAATAATTAAGTTTTATGATAACGTTCTACATCTCAAATAGGTCGTAACAATAATTTAGCCAGGAATACATCGTTATCATATCTGTAATCAACATTTAATTTAAAGTTTACTGTTTTGCAGATAAACCGGTTGGTTCGGAGAGTGGGGATACATGTACCTTAAAAACCATTTTCCTTACCTGCTTTGATGAACAAGCGCGAGCATTTTCTTAACATAGTGCTTCATCGTGCTTATAGTGATTGTATGAAAGTAATTTTAGTGAAGGCGTATACAATTTACAACCATGATGTTCACAAGCGTTTGATCTGGAGATGATTACGGTGTTTTTGTGGCTTTTTCAGTAATTAAGAATGTAAACAACAAACAGAAGGTATTGCCGTACAGTTCAAACGCAATAATTGCTACGTTTGTTGAGAGCTCTCCACTCGAACGATATGTTGAAGGGATCCGATAAATGTTACATTCTCTTTTGCCTTGAAATTGAAAGCATTAACGAAAGTGTTATCCGGTGAAGAAATGAAAAGACAGTATTGCATCAGCAAACTACTGTTATGAGACAAGTGATAGCAACAGGAATTGAATCTGGATGGTAATTATTGTTCGATGTTCATTGATATATACAACCTAAAATTATTTACTTGTACTGGTAAGAATGTGCATTTTTCTGACAGACGTTATCGAAAACTGAAGAACTATTCTTTCAATTTAAAAAGGGTACACTGTATATTTTAATATAATACAGGAATAAATGGTCCAGTATTCGGATAGGGTGATTCCAAACAATGGATCGTGGTGTAAATATTGTTGACGTAACAAATGAACTTATGGAATTAATAAACACAACGCAAAAAAATGCGACAGATAACAGCAAACATCTAGAACGTCTAAACTATGAACAGTTTCAGTATCATTTACCCGCCATTATTTATACATCTGTGCTCATGTTTATTGGTACACCTGGGAATGCCGTCGTGTTTTATGTTTATTTTTTTAAATGGAGGAAAAGCACTTCGCGCATGTTCATTCTATTTCTGACCGCATTGGATTTAGTGAACTGTGTGACAACATTACCAATGGAAATATACGTAATGAGATACTCTATAACACTAGATAAACCAGGATTATGCAAAGTCTCCAGATTTGCAACGTACACTATGAATAGTTCCGCGGCGGCTATCTTGGTAGCCATTGCTATAGATAGGTATCGGCGTATTTGTAAGCCACATGGACCACAGTTTAGTGCTGGTAAATCAAAATTTATTTGCATAGGATGTATCTTATTAGCTTTGTCTTTAACATGGCCTTCTCTCGTGTTTTACGGTACCCGGATAATACCAATCGGAACAACTGAAGGAAAGACTTGTCTTTTAGAAAACAAGTACGACTGGTCAGTGTATCCGTATGTTTTCTTCGTGTTTCAAATGTCCGCAACGATATTAATTTTTGCTACTTTATCTGTGTTATATTACTTTGTGGGGATACAAGTATACAGGCACAGAAAAAAACGAATGGAGCGCAAAAGAGTAACAGCTGCAGTAAAAAGTTTGGTTGGCGAAGAAGTGTCATCGCACAGTAGAGAAAATACGCTCCTTCAAGATTCTGAGTCACAGGAATTCAAATCGGGAAAGAACAGACGTCAAACAAGTATTGAACAACCATTAAATGGAGTAGAGTTAAAACCTCTAAACACCGGCAAAACACAGACAAGAAGCTCGTCATTAAACGAATTGAACGCCATTAACACTAATCATAAAACAGAAGGAACTACGGTAAATCCATCAAAGAACTATTTAAGTGCGTCCTTTAATGAGATTTCTTTAGCAAATAGCCCAAATACAAGTGCTAGTGGAAGTCGTGCGAGTATCACGAAGTCCAAATCTTCCGAACACTGTAATGGTGCGCCTACAAGTGATAGTAAAAGAAAACGGAATCAGAAAAATGGATTTACAAAACGTAAAGGTACATTAAAAGATTCACTGACCAGAGTCAACGAACACTGTATGCACGTGAAACTTAGAATAGGGCGTTCAACGTTGATGTTGTTCCTTATAACGCTAGCTTATATCGTAAGTTTTCTTCCATTCTATGTGATTGCTACAATACGACAAACATCTCCAGCATTTGTAAGCCAATTACGAGGAGCAGGATATATGTTATATCTCGTTTGTCTCAGATCATACCTGTTGTCTAGCGCAATTAATCCAATCATTTATTCATTTTGCAATGCTCAATTTCGAACGTTTTGTCTGGGAATGTTTCAGACTAAGAAAGAACGAAAGTAATTTATATAGATAATAAAATGTGTTGCGTTTATATGAAAACGGTATTGAATCGTTTTGAAGATACTCTTTTATTCATCGATTAAATATCATTATTGAAAAACTATTGCTTCTTTTTTGGATCGGATAAAGTTATTTTATTCTTTAGTGTCATTAAAACAAACTTGTGCTATAGCTTTTAAAGCTTCAGTGATTTGCTTTCTTGTATATTCTGTCTTTCCTGTGTTGTTATCGAATATAGCAGTACAAAAGTAGCTTCATTAACAGTAATATTACAGCCGGCAGTAACAGACAGAATTCTAGTTATAATAGCATTAACATCAGTAATACAGTCTGAAACTCTATATGACCGACGTTAGCCGGTAGAGTCCGATAATCGACTGTTCCGGCTATATAGCTTGTACACCGCTTCCCCCACATTTGCTGTGTATGTCCCTGTAGACGTGCAGAGGCAATGTGATAATGCTTCCTGATGGCCAAACCTTGAAAAACATCATATCGTCATGGGTATAATTCGAGTAATTAAACGGAAGTAGTCACAAGGTTCTTATGCTTTAAAGCTTCCATATATCGAATAGGCGCCAAAATGCAAAATTTCACCACAGTCAGATGCAGTTAAACATTTTGATGTGACAAAAAGATATTTCTTCTATTATATCGCAGTACATCTTGACTGAATCGCCGGCGAGAGTAAAACAGAATATACCCTTTCTATAAAGAGTCATTTTTAAGCTAATACGAACGTTGGCAGCCCCGCCCTAACTTGCTATGCAAATGAACATTCCAAGCAAACTAACGACACTTTCCACCACAAGTTGTTGTTTCTCGACCAATGCTGTGGTAAACTGGCAGTAACTAATAGTAGAAACATATCAAACTCTTTGATTGCCATTTTAAAAAGAAAATTGCTACTTTTAACTTTCAGCAGTATAACTAGCTGGCGTACGAAGAAAAGAAAGTCGAAAATTGACTCCATAAACATTGGAATTAGTTAAATACCATATTAGCTGGATAATCGGGAAACCTGGAAAAACTGTATGTTGCCGGCGACTAAAGAATCAGATAAATAAGTTTCTATTTTTTCAAGTGCTTATCTGACTCTTTGTTCACGCACTGCTCCGCCCCTGTTTGCCCTATCAGACAGCTTGTACACGCAATGTCCCGCCCCTATTTGCCCTATCAGACTGCTTGTACACGCACTGTCCCGCCCCTGTTTGCCCTATAAGACTGCTTGTACACGCAATGTCCCGCCCCTGTTTGCTCTATCAAACTGCTTGTACACGCACTGTCCCGCCCCTGTTTGCCCTATCTGACAGCTTGTACACGCACTGTCCCTCCCCTGTTTGCCCTATCAGACTGTTTGTACACGCAATGTCCCGCCCCTGTTTGCCCTATCAGACTGCTTGTACACGCAATGTCCCGCCCCTATTTGCCCTATCTGACATCTTGTACACGCAATGTCCCGCCCCTGTTTGCCCTATCAGATTGCTTGTACACGCAATGTCCCGCCCATATTTGCCCTATCAGACTGCTTGTACACGCAATGTCCCGCCCCTATTTGCCCTATCAGACTGCTTGTGCACGCAATGTCCCGCCCCTATTTGCCCTATCAGACTGCTTGTACACGCATTGTCCCGCCCCTGTTTGCCCTTTCTGACTGCTTGTACACGCAATGTCCCGCCCCTGTTTGCCCTATCTGACTGCTTGTACACGCAATGTCCCGCCCCTATCTGCCCTATCAGACTGCTTGTACACGCACTGTCCCGCTCCTATTTGCCCTATCAGACTGCTTGTACACGCAATGTCCCGCCCCTGTTTGCCCCATCTGATTGCTTGTACACGCACTGTCCCGCCCCTGTTTGCCCTTTCTGACTGCTTGTACATGCAATGCCCAGCCCCTGTTTGCCCTTATGACTGCTTGTTCACACACTGTCCCGTCCCTATTTGCTTAGAATGCTCATGGTGACGTTAAAACGATAATGCTGCCTGATGGCCGAAGGTTAAGAAACTCCATATTTCCCTGTTTTCGAGCAATGAAGCAGTAGGAACGGTTTCTATGGGTTTTCCAAGTATATTATTTTACTGCAAAGAAATTTCCTTGAATTTGATTTGTTGATACGCCGTAAATATACGACCATCGGTCGTAGGTTAGTTGTATGTTTTCCCCAATTGGTGCCCATTTAAAAAACAAAACCAAACGGCGGCGTACTGTGCGCTTCATTTAGAACTAGGTTGATTAAGTATATTATTTGAATTACTTTTGTAAAATAAATGGTGTGAAAAGCTCTATGTTTTAGAAATTTTACTTAACCCAGCATAAGGCATTCAAAAAAGAGTTATGTCGGAAAAAATGCTAACAGTCAATCAGCCAAATAGACAAGAGGGTATCCAGTAATAGGCATAGAAAGCGGAACAAATATTTGAGGCTGCAAACGGGTGTTTGTGTTTGTAAAATAAATTAACATATTTTGTAAAAAAAAATAGTAAATTAACGTAAATTGACGAGAAATTAAACAAAAAAATATTGAAAAGAAAAAAATATTCATGTTAATTAATTAATATAATAAACAAATAAATAAAACAGACACCACCAATATGTTCCTATGGCAGAAAGTCGACGTTTTTAATATTTTGTATTAAATGTCTGCATTGTTATAAAATTATTTGGATTCTCGACAGGGTGTGTGAGGATACGTTGCCTGTCCTCATTGCCTACCGAAGGCGACGGCAATACGACACCTAGGCAGGCAATTTATCATCATTCCTCACACACCTTGTCAAGAAACCAAATAACTATAAAGTATCGGCGCCTTAATGCAGAATAGTACACGTTCAGCAGTACAGCTTTGTGAAAAATAAATTTTTACCGGTTAGAAATCTTTCAGTAGGAATAAATCACCTCAATAGAGTCATTTATACACTAACACTTGTAAAACGTTGACAATCACATCCTTGAATTGTAAGGCACATTCCGATCAAACTTACGGCAAGTCTATCCCCGTACCTTCACCGTTTCATGATTTATGCTGTTACTACTGCTGTTAATACTGACAATGCTAGACATATTGTTGTTATGTTACTGCTAGCAGAACTGCTGCTGTTATTGCCAGAAGAATTACTGCTGTTACTTATTCTGTTACTGTGACAGTATGCCTGAAAACACAGTTGGTTAATGCCAGGAGTCCTACTACTGTTACTGTTACTATCTGTATAGCTGAAAACACAGTTGGTTAATGCCAGCAGTACTACTACTGTTACTGTGACTATCAGTATAGCTGAAAACACAGTTGGTTAATGCCAGCAGTACTACTACTGTTACTGTGACTATCAGTATAGCTGAAAACACAGTTGGTTAATGCCAGCAGTACTACTATTGTTACTGTGACTATCTGTATAGCTGAAAACACAGCTGGTTAATGCCAGCAGTCCTACTACTGTTATTGTGACTATCAGTATAGCTGAAAACACAGTTGGTTCATGCCAGCAGTCCTACTACTGTTACTGTGACTATCTGTATAGCTGAAAACACAGTTGGTTAATGCCAGCAGTCCTACTACTGTTACTGTGACTATCAGTATAGCTGAAAACACAGTTGGTTAATGCCAGCAGTCCTACTAACTGTTACTGTGACTATCAGTATAGCTGAAAACACAGTTGGTTAATGCCAGCAGTCCTACTACTGTTACTATTGCTACTCTTTGTCCATAAGTTTCCATTTTTATTTGCCATGTCTTTTTCTTATCAAATTCACATTTTCATTAATTTACCTACGTTTTCCGCCTCGAGTTTGCATTTTTTATTAGTTAATTGTAATGTCTGTTTAAAACTGATAGCAAGAATTATAAACTCATGCGCACTTTTCCTCTTCTTTCTAGATATAATACAAAACTTCAATTGCAGTTTAAATCACTACAGCCAAATGCATTTCTCAACCTGTCCAATGTTAAATGGAAATTTAATTTGTAAATTGAAGAAAATTAAACGCTATTTCTCCACTTTACTTATCGTAACTATCTCTAAATTTCAAGCATGATTTTCCACAGCACTCTGTTTGCTTCGTGATAAACCCATATCTATAATGAATCACTTTGCTTACCTGTTTGCACGGTGGTTTCAGGAGTTTAAGTAGAGGTAGAGATATCTTAAAATAATGTAGAAACTCAATCTGCCACCTTGCTGATTGAACTCCGGCAGCTCTGGTTTCAGCATGTCCTACCCGGCTCATTTGACGATCATATTATTTTCTCATGTTTAATGTTTGTGTGCAAGATTTTCGAGTAATGGGTAGGTTGGAGTTTACCAAGGCAACTTGTTGCAGATGTAAGAGGTGCATCTTAGAACTGGGTTTAAACCTCCAGTTGCAAAATGTTTGCCATTTGCCGTTTCAATGCGGTAGCCCATCAGGTTCCCAGTATTTTGTTTATTATTTTTATTGATAAAATTTCAAACCCATGTTTTCTTTTCCTCTCTTATTTTTGGCTGTGTGGCTAAGGTGTTTTTTCTTGGCATGGCTTTTCCTGGTATGCATATGTCACAGTTCTACCTTTGGCTGTGTGGAGGGCTGTGTTTTCTGAATTTCGCAATTCCTCATACACTCATATTTGTTTCAAATCGGCAACGTATGCTATTATATTTTGTTCCGTATATGGTGATTGTCTTTAAAATGCCAGACAAATAAACATGTTGCTTGTTAACAGTAACCATTATAAAATATTAAATCAAGTGATCATTAATTATTTAGAACAATGTATATTAATTGAATTTTAAAAATGTAGCAGATATATTTCAACGGTAAGACGAAATTACAAATCAAAATTTAATACATTTAACCAATTTGTTTCAAATGCATTTGATTCAATATTACAATAACGATATGTTTGAAATAAATGACTAATGTGAATACAATGTATATTGTTGCATTGAAACAGTCAGTGGCAAAGGAAACTGCCATTTAAGGTTTAAGCCAGGTTCAAGGATACACCACCTCACACTTGCCACACCAGGAACTTCCTTTTCCTACAAATTGCCGTGGCGAATCTTATCTACCTACTTCTCGGCAGCTGTGAATGCATCGGTTCACAAAGGTAAGTAGGTGGCGACACTTTCAGGTGATAAGGGTAGGTATTTGATGACCTTAACGAGACCAGAGTATATCAGCTAGAAAACGATGGCTGTAATGTAAAGATTTTCTTAGAAATAGTCAGCTTAAAACCTACTTGATTACAAAGTTAACATTTAGACAGCAAAATAGCGCAGCATTTAAAGACAAATTCGCATTTTCAATCAAAATTTGTCTTTGAATGTTTGAGAAAACGGCAGCCGATTGATACTGGAGGTTAAAAGTTGATGAAAATGCTTTTTATCAGGAGTACGGTGCTCTTTATCTGATCCAAATCGGTCAAGAAATTACTGAGAACAAAACAAAAACCTACCTGAAGCGAGTGTTTTGGTGTGTGCACGACATTCTAAAGGTCACGTGTCTAGCCACCTTTAGTATTGAAATAAAAATATTGCACTCTGTATACAAGATTCTAGGGCCGATTGTTATTTGGACATGACTTTGCGGTATCCAGCCAGGACGAGTTGGCGAGTTTTATGATCGGAAAAGAAACTCTGATAAAAAAAAACATCACTCAGAAATAAGCCATATATAAAACAAGAAACAGTAAACAATAAAAGTAACCACATATTATTTGTTTTCAAAAAAAAGCAACACAGTCATTGTTTAATCGATAGTTATTAAGATTCACTTGTGTTTAAGATTAAATCCAGAACTTAAATATGTTTTGTTTCTCCATGTACGTACAAACAAAATGACCTTTTGGCTCTTACAAGCCTCGAAAGTTAATCTACTATCTGTTTAACTAACGCCTATCTAACCATACGTTCTTACAGTAAAATCTAATTATTGCCTCTTTGGTAAGAAACTTCAATAACAATAAAAAAGGAAGCAATTTGAGCTTGGGGAAGGGATGGGAGCTGGCATGTTGATGTGTTAAATACGTCAAAATAGGAATTTATTTTTAAATATAGGGTTTATATGAAAAAGACTTAGATTATAGATATATCAGATGAACTTTGAACATGTCCGAGTTTTCTCTACCTTAAATTAAGACTGGATTTTATTCGGACCTTTCATTTTTCCTGTTTTTAGTCAAATCTTTAGACTTAAGACACAAGTGAATATGTATTTCGAAAACCAAATATATTTTTAACAATGTTAAAATTCATATGTTTATCAACTATAAGCTGTATGAGAAACGATTAAGGGCACGGAAAATGTCATTTCAATTTAACTCATTAAAGGAAGAGAATGCGTAATACGTCATCTGGGTTTGTACACATGTCTTAGTCATTTTTGGATCGCTTATATTACTGACACAATTTAATGACTTGGATATACATTCACATAAACAACAGCCTGCAGAGTATTACCTAATCCTGTATTTCCACACACACCCCTTATGGAATTTTTGTCAAATACTTCATAATAAGGTAATATAAATGTCCAAATAGCGTAATGATCAAAAGAACATACTTTGTTTAATAAAATGGAACATTAATTTTGTAAATCAATGCTAATATATACATGTCTGAATATTTTGAAGACACTCTCCTCCGGTAAAAAAATGGCCGCCACATTCCTACAAACATGTCCTTTGCTGTAAGAACCTAAGTGAGGAATGTGTTTTCACTTTTTCAAACTTGTTGTTGTGTACAAACCATGCAGATAAGTAAGGGTCAAAACCTTCATCATGCATGTGATCAGTTTTGCAAGATTGTCTAAATAAAAGCTTTTTTAGCACACGGTTTGTTGTTAGATATGCGATTCTTAGACAAATATATTTTTAACCACTTTTAAGCTCAATTTCAGTAAAATCAATTTTATTATAATTACAACTGAAACAATTAATGATTACTCTCTTGTACAGTGCATAAGTCCATGCATCCTATCGTTACTTGTTGTTAATTCAAGGGAGACGGGATTATAGGGATGGAAATATAGGACAGTAGGATATTGTACATTGTGGTCTTCATGAATTATGCTAATTTCGAGACTGTACGAGTTTATACGTCGTCCGATTTTTCCCAGATTTACCCGACTGTATGTCGCGGATCGGTTCTAATTACTATTTGAGGAGGGGATGAGTAAGCAGCACATTTGTTGTGTCTTGATGTTTCCAAGGCGGCCACCCCTCGGTTCTCATTTGTTATGTCAAAGCCTTATTTACTACTATTCCTTTATCTTTTTATATAACTATTTGTTTTGTTGTATTTGTATGTATTTGAATTGTCAATTAATCTTATATTCATGTCTGCTTGTCTATTAACCTGTCTTTTCTAATAGTGGTCGCGTGCCTATGATTCGTTTTTTTCTGCTGAGCTCTTTGAGCATGCGCACTTTTTGATTCGATTTTGTTTGTTAGAGAGCCATCAAATCGTTCTGTTATTATTCCATTTTCATTGCGCTGTTTGACCGTTTTTTGCAGGTATGATTGACATGTTATTTTATTTTTCATGCATCTGTCATTTCCCATTCATGAATTATTTTTATGTTTTGTATTTTTCGTTATATGCAGTTGATTAGGTTTTGGTTGTACGACAGCCATCAAACAAAAGCAGGAAGGCGTCCCACGTTTGCTTGCTTTAAACAATAATTGATTCTAAGACACTCACCGATTGTAGCCCAGGCTGTTCCCCACAAGTATGGCGTGATGTTGTATAGCGTGGTTGACAGTCAGCAGCAGGAAACGGAATGACGTCAGACGGGAGTCACGTGATGCCTTCCCGTAGCCTTTGCCAGAGCCGGAAACGAGACGGTCCGATCCAGTCCGGTCCGTATAGACTGAGTCGCTACAACACTCCTCCCCGTTTTTTTTATTAAAGAGCCTCCCCTCCCTCTGGACCTATCCCACCCTCCCGGGACAGTCTCGTGACCCCGAACCACGAAATTAATAGAGTGGGTATGTATGTAAAAAGGTTTCATATATAGCATTTATTTGGGCAAAGTTTTATTGAACATGTTGAACTGCATTTTGACGTTAGAGAGCTTTTTTATCTATGACAGTGCAATGACAAACGGTGCAGTACGTTAACAAAGAATAGATTTGTTGATCACTGTTTTTACAGTTATTACAAAGATATGACATTTTGTAATTACTTTGTTTCCCGAGAGATTTCCATTTACGTTTATTATCTAGATATTTGTTAATGTGTCACTGACATTGCAAATGGCGTAAATAAAATTTCAAAACTAAAATATGGGGAAAATGGACTCATTGCCACCTAGATTTTAGTAAAGAAATGTATTTATCAAGTATGTACAAGTTTCAAGCTCAGTTAAGTCTAATTCATGTTCTTATTACCAAGCACATAATAAACCAAAAGAAAAAAAAACATTTGCATGAAACATCTGAAATTCATGGACAATATACCAAAACAACTCATACATGAAAATAAGTAAATAAGTATATGCTGGTCTACAATCATTAGTGCCAATTTGTCAAAATAATGTAAGGGTTTTCACGAAATTCAAGAAAAACGTACTTCCTGGTCTACTTTCGGTTTCAGGGGCAAATCATTCTGATGTACCTTTTCAAAACTCGATATAATTCCCATCCGCAAATCAATGAAAGTTAAGAAATATAGTGTCATGTAGTTGTATTTAAGTTTAAGTCAAAGCGAAAGTAGACCCGGAAGTAAGTTTTTCTTGAATTTCTTGGTAACCCTTACATTATTTTGACGAATTAGCAATAATGATTGTAGACCAGCATATACCTACTTCATGTAGTAGTTGTTTTGGTATATTGTCCATGAATTTCAGAGTTCTAACGCAAATGGGTTTTCTTTTTTTTTAGTATGTGCTTGGTAATTAGAACATGAATTCGACTTGACTCAGCACGCGCACGTTAGTACATTCTTAGATAAATACATTTCTTCACTAAAATCTAGGTGGCAATGAGTATTTTCCCCAAATTCATTTTTGAAATTTCAGCCAGTTTTCGCCATTTGCAACGTTAGAGATACCTTAACAAAAATAAATCGTTGTAATGACTTTATTTATAAGTAATGAAATGACTCAATTGTCTCGAAGGATTCTATGATTACATCGTGTGTCAATACTGTTCAAATAAAAGAAACACCGAACGGAAAATCACTTTTGATATTCAACCAACAATATCAATATGAATGTGGGATAATCAATATGTCATCCATCTGAAGCTCATACATAAGCTTACTTCAATAATTAGTTTAAAATATCAAGTAACGTTATATTTTGTCCTTTAGCGATCCAATGATAAAAAATATGTTTATACTGATCACAGGTGTTTCAAGAAGATTTTTTATTAACTGAGGTAAATCTTATGTAATAGCATCTTCCCCATGAGAGAGGTCTTAAAAAGTAAGTCTTAAGTGGGTTTTTTTGTAATGCTCTTATTTGCTTTTGTCGTTTTGTGACAAAAAACATTTTCTTGACGATGTTACTGCTGATGCTGAGCAATA
The DNA here is from genome assembly GCA_038501625.1 of Corbicula japonica. Taxonomy (NCBI): domain Eukaryota; kingdom Metazoa; phylum Mollusca; class Bivalvia; order Venerida; family Cyrenidae; genus Corbicula; species Corbicula japonica. The sequence goes on along the minus strand of JAZAYU010000700.1, from coordinate 136,772 downwards.
CTGGGGCATAAATTTCAGAAACATTTAATTAACTGATAAAACAATTAAATCTTGTATTTACACATGAAATGAAGCAGCCAAGAATATTACCGAGATATAGATTAACTTCATTTAATAAACTAATATGTTGCACTTTCTCTAACCACTTGTTTTTCTTTGGTCATTCAACTGGGGTGAAAAAGTATTGTTTAAAGTTCCATGATTTTAAATTCAAATAACTAATAAGTCTCAACCAAATTAAAATAATAAAATTCTCAATGCGACTTATACTGATTATATTCATATCTGTAAAAAGGTGCAATGATTTTTAAATATCCTAGTGAATGTACAAGGGACGTGTTTCACAATAACGTTGTAATATCTGTTTTTATCACTACCATATAATCTCCGAGAACGAGGCGGAGTCTGGTGAGTCGCGCTATTGCATATAATATTGTGATCAGGCACAAAGTTATGTGACAGTTTTGGAAAGTAGATTATTTTAAAATTAAGATTTAATAATAAAGCAAATTTATTTTCTTTTGAACATACAAAACAGTAGTAAAAATGTACAAAGTCAGATTTTATTATAAATGTAACAAAAATACTAACAGTTCAAAAATACTACCGAAAGGACAAATATGGTAATATCACATGAACTTTTTAAATATCAAAGATAAAAAATATCGTTTCTATTAATACTGAAAGTAGAACACAGGACTATTTGATAATAATGGTACATTAAAATATCATGAATAAATTTGCGAGGCATATTGATATGTTTTATCATTATTTATGAATTCTAGGAAGACGTAATTTTAGGGAGGTATGAGGAAAATGTCATGAACTATGATTTTTGACAAATCAGAATAAAAATTAAAATATCTCCCATTCATATATGTGGCGTGCGGGGCAGAACATCTCACATATATTGCAACTGTTACAACAAGAGCCCATTCAACGTTGTCATGCTGCCCAAAATGGACACAGAAGTATTTTGTTCATAAAATGTTTACCACCCAAAAATAGGCATGGCAGAGTTACAAATCTTATGCACTGCAACTGCTCTTCTACTCAATGAGATCCTCACAACAAAGTTTCTTTGTGCAATTTATTGTCAAATATGTTTGCATTTCATTTCCGGCAAAAATTTCCAGTTCGTTACGAGTATTTTTGCCAGATCCCGACATGATTGACAGACGCTTGTCTACTGAAGTAGACACGTGCGCTGTGAAACAGTAAAGCGACACGAATGACCGTTTCGATTTTAATTACCAGTTTGCAACATGAATGACCGTTTGGTTTCACAAAATCAATAATAACAACAACTACCCTTTCAAAAAATCTAAATTCATTAAAGGGGCAGGGGATAGTTTCGCACTTTGGTCCAGGTCGATTTTCTAAGTATTTGGGGTAGCATTGAATAAAATGCATTGAAATCATCGTATGAATTAAAGATGTCATATTCTTGTTTAATATTGTATAGAATATGTAATATGAAATCTGATCACAGTGGCTCAAATGCATTGATGCTAGCTTTGTATGTTCTGAGTTGAACAGTTGTCGGATGAAAACGTAGTCTGCCGGGCTGAATTTGAGAATAATTTGGGGGTGAGGTATTTCAATGTCAAATGCTGAAAAATCGAGAAGGGTGGGAGACACTTTCCAACTGCTTAGGAGATTATAGACACAGTTGGTTGTGGTTTGTAAAAACCTAGACCCCTGCAACACAGAAAGTACAACAACAAAATTTTAGCTGTGTAAAGTTTGTATTTTCAGTCAATGAAAGCTTGCACGGAGTCCCAGACTCTGGGAGCAGCCTCGGAAACTGTCCCCTGCGCCCTAAAAGGCGCCGCGCTTCGGCGCGGACGCCAATAAGCGTACAGTTGCTCGAAACGGAAGTTGCTGATCTGTACGCTGATGATCACAAAGTTGCTTACAGTAAACACACGGCATCAAATTATTTATTGGTAAATTAAACCAAATTTAACGTGAATTTGGAAGGAATTATTTCTGAGGTAAGTACTATGTTAATTCTTACTCCTGCTGCGATCATATAGACTTGATGGAAGGCTTAGTTAAGCTATAATCCATCATCGTTACCTACTCGATCAGTGAAAAAAGGAGCAAAACATGGAACAAAATCGGACTGTGGGTTCAAATTTCTTTGTGTAAATAGATTTTTGGACAATATTTGTGTTGGTATGGGAGAGAATTCATGTAAACAACCTGTGCACTTCGTTGACTTAAGTTTTAGCGACGTAGCAACGAGAAAATGATACTTTATTTATGTCACTGAAAATGAAAAGACTGTACGGTTAGTTGCAACTGTACGCGTTTGTTAGTTGTTAACAGTTGCCTTACATCTGTACGCATAGTTGTCAAAACAGATCATTAACAAATTATGGTTCTAGTTAATGCTTTCAGATTGCATCGACAGGTTGTTATATTAGCTTCAATTAACCTTAATAATTCGTGCACGAGAACCTAAAAAGGCATATATCAACAAATTTGCTCATTATAATGAATTATAAAGAATTATAATTCTTTTAATAATACAATAAAATAAACAAATAACTGGTTCTAGCTTCTGTTTCTTAGACAGATTTGTTTTTATTTTTCAGATATCTGAAAAGATGTACCGGTGCTTATTCTACACAGTACTGTTCGACATTTTTTCGGCGATAGTCGACCATTGCGTATTACAACACCCAGATGAGATATTGAAATTTCAAAAAATTATTCAACGTACATGCAAATCTTCTACAGTACATTATGGCAAACTTAAATATTATTCTAGCTGATATGCAAATGTCCGGCTCGACCATTTACAGCGACAATGATGAAGAAACCATTCAAACAAAACAAGAGCAATGTTACACATGGTTAAATCCCCCCGCCGGAAAAAGTAACCTGAAGGTTGTACTTTCGTATAATTTACCTTGAGAGGAAATCCTTTTAAGTTTGGAGTTAAAATTTTTAAACAAAATTTATCAAGTAAATCTGATAAAGGGGAATTACTCTAAAAAATAGGCAAGGTAGAGTTATTGGACTTGCACACTGCACTACCTTCTGTGCTCTGTCAGTATATGAAATTTGAAAAAAATCCCTCAAGTAGTTTTGGAGTTATGCTCTGGAAAAAATGTATCAAGTAAATGTGATAAAGGGGAATAACTCTAAAAAAGGCAAGGTAGAGTTATTGCACTTGCACACCGCACTACATACCAATGTGCTCTGTCAGTGTATGAAATTTGAATAAAAGCCCTCAAGTAGTTTTGGAGTTGTGCTCCGGACAATATATCAAGTAAATATGATAAAGAGGAATAACTCTTAAAATAGGCAAGGTAGAGTTATTGTTCTTGCACTCTGCATTACCTACTAATGTGCTCTGTCAGTGTATGAAGTTTGAATAAAATCCCTGCAGTAGTTTTGGACTTATACTCCGGACAAAATTTATCAAGTAAATATGATAAAGGGGAATAACTCTTAAAATAGGCAAGATAGAGTTATTGTTCTTGCACACTGCACTACCTACCAATGAGCTCTGTCACTGTATGAAGTTTGAATAAAATCCCTCAAGATGTTTTGGAGTTATGCTCCAGACAAAATTTATCAAGTAATTCTGATAAAGGGGAATAACTCTTAAAATAGGCAAGGTAGAGTTATCGTTCTTGCACACTGCACTACCTACAAATGTGCTCTGTCAGTGTATGAAGTTTTAATAAAATCACTTAAATAGTTTTGGAGTTATGCTCTGGACAAAATTTATCAAGTTAAAATGATAAAGAGGAATAACTCTTAAAATAGGCAAGGTAGAGTTATTGCTCTTGCACTCTGCACTACCTACCAATGTGCTCTGTCAGTGTATGAAGTTTGAATAAAATCCCTCAAGATGTTTTGGAGTTATGCTCCAGACAACACAATTTATCAAGTAAATATGATTAAGGGGAATAACTCTAAAAATAGGCAAGGTAGAGTTATCGTTCTTACACACTGCACTACCTAAAAATGTGCTCTGTCAGTGTATGAAGTTTGAATAAAATCCCTCCGGTAGTTTTGGACTTATGCTCCGGACAAAATATATCAAGTAAATATGATAAAGGGGAATAACTCTAAAAATAGGAAAGGTAGAGTTATTGTTCTTGCACACTGCACTACCTACCAATGTGCTCTGTCAGTGTATGAAGTTTGAATAATATCCCTCCAGTAGTTTTGGACTTATGCTCCGGACAAAATTTATCAAGTAAAAATGATAAAGGGGAATAACTCTTAAAAAAGGCAAGGTAGAGTTATTGTTCTTGCACACTGCACTACCTACCAATGAGCTTTGTCAGTGTATGAAGTTTGAATAAAATCCCTCCAGTAGTTTTGGACTTATACTCCGGACAAAATTAATCAAGTAAATATGATTAAGGGGAATAGCTCTAAAAATAGGCAAGATAGAGTTATTGTTCTTGCACATTGCACTACCTACCAATGTGCTCTGTCAGTGTATGAAGTTTGAATAAAATCCCTCCGGTAATTTTGGACTTATGCTCCGGACAAAATTGTTTCGGACGGGCGCACGGACGCACGGACGAAGGGCATTTCTTATATCTCCCTCACCTTTGGCGGGGGGATAAAATAAAGAGCGAACAGTAGAAGCCATACTATAGCTGGACAAATCCGCGTTCGTACTTCAACCATAGTTTCTTAAGATCTCAAAGGATGCTCCAATCAGATTAACGTAATCCCTGAAATCTACCAATAAAAGTCGGGAATAATGAAATCTAACTCGAAATTGAAACGACCTTTAACATGAAATTCTTAGTTGCAGTTTTAATTGGTAGATTAACTTAACTCAAAAGTCACGAAGTGGTGAATTTCAAAAACTGAAGAAACTTAATGGAATTCTACTGTCAAAGACCAGATTGTTAATGTCATTTTGATATAGAATAATATTTGTGCATAAAGTATGTCTTTGCCAACACAGAAAGGGATTTCAACAGATTTACAAGGTTTTATTTAACGTCACAATCAGGTGATTCAGGATTTCTCCGGGATTTCTAGCAATTATCGTTGTCTAATTTTGACTTGCAAAGTTTACCGATTCGTTCATATGGTTCAACAGTAGTTCAGAATTTAAAAAAATATTATTGCATAGCTCAAAACATGCTTGTCAGTTCTAAAATGTGATCGTATGGGGACTTATTTTCTGTGAATAACACATTTGATTGGATTGATTCCTTTAATTGATTCCTCAAACAAGTTCTTGCTTCATAAATGCTATTCAGTTGATCAGAATCAGATGCACTTATGAACGCAACTGTTCGTACAGTCTGACATTGAAATACTGCAACTTTGCGTACAGTCTGCTCAATATCGGTTACTGCACAGAAAGACCATTTTCTCGGCGCTAATTCGTTCAAGTACCGTTCAACGCATTTTGTGAGCGTGGGAAATGATTTTTCTTTTACGGGATCTCAAATATAGACCTTTTCACTATTTACATTATAAAATATGAGGTCATAAATGTAGATTTTCTTCAATCTTTTACCCCATTTTGTAATAATCAAGTTTGGAAAGATTACAGATAGCAACTAAACTCGACGTTTCTTCAAGACTTCAAGAGCACTTAGTGACTTTTAATCAACGATGTACTTACACTAGAAATAATTTCTGCAAAAGCACGTTTAATTTGAATATATGTAACAAAGAAAAAGCCGATGTCGAGTGTTTTTCTGTAAGCAACTATGTGATCATCGGCGTTAAGATCAGCATCTTCCGTTTCGAGCAACTGTACGCTTATACACTGTGAATACACGGTATGGGTATAGAATGCAGATAACACGTGTCAGATAATAAAAATGAATAATCAATACGGTGATCAATTTGCAGTTGCGAGAAATGGAATTAAGCACTGATATTATGGATTTAAATGCGTAATAACAGTAAGTATTATAGTTAATTATAATCTATACAAAGAAGAGAAAAATGACCAAACTTCTTTGGCCAGGGTTGAACTCGAGTAGGAGGCAGACGGGTCTATGTCCTCGGGATAAGTGCAATACAATGGTAATATGTATTTAACACAAGTGCATTAACATAGCGTAACAAAATAACATAAATAAATAACAAGGACGAAAATGGGGCTCTGGCAAATCAATCCCACATCTTATAAATACAAATGTAAATACTCATGGACAAAAGTCTTTTCCAATATGGTTTTCCATACTATCTTTTAAACGCTTGTAGTTAATTTGGCATCGTTGGAGACATTTATATGCATTAAATTAAAGAAGAATTCAGGAATTTGAGCTAGTACCGCCGGTAGAGTAATGTGTTGAAAACTTTAGACCGGTGTCGCGTAATTTTCACACGCGTGGTAATATTACCACGCGTGTGATTATTACGCGGGTGCTGTAATATTCACACGGTTGATATACTGCGTGAGAATCACACTTGTGCATTCAGTTTTGTATCAAAATTCAATATATTGGTGTCAAATTAAAGCTTAAACATGTCCGCTTTTAATGGTATAAATGCCATTGATATTGCTAGTGCGTAGCTATTCTTTTATTTAGTTGAAAAACAGATAAAAATAAGAAAAATATATTATTTTCACACGGTTTATATGCGGCGTGAGAATCACACTAGGGCATAAAGTTTGTTGTTAAACATCGATTTGTTGGTGTCAAAATGAAGCTGTAACATGGCCGCTATCAACCACACATGTACTTTTAATATTGCAGGTGCGTAGCTATTTTTGTATTGTTAAAAACCTGTATATATTAGGAAAATATGTAATGCTGTTACAGTGAGAAATAGTGTTATAACAGAAATGGTAGCAGTGGTAACTATATTAAATTCAAATCATCTTTTCTTATTTTGAATAGGATTTAAACATATCTCGAGAATACAAGTGTGTAGAAGAGGCCTATATTTGATGAGTAATAACTTTATTTCTCTGGGCCGTACTATTCACACGGTTTACATACCGCGTGAGAATCAGACTAGTGCATTCAGTTTCGTATCAAACTTCGATATGTTGAAGTCAAATTGCAGCTGGCGCTGTCGCCGTGACGGTGCGGGTTCGCTCCCAGCTAGAGACACTATCATTTTAAACATGTCCGCTTTTTATTTTATAAGTGCTCATTATATTACAAGTGCGTAGCTAATTTATTTAGTTGAAAAACTGCCAAAAATAAGGAAATATATTTTTCACACGGTTTTAATACGGCGTGAGAATCACACTGTTGCATTTAGTTTGTTGTTAAACATCGATTTGTTGGTGTCAAAATGAAGCTTTAACAAGCCCGCTATCAACCATATATGCACTTTTAACATTGCAGATGCGTAGCTATTTCTAATTGGTTCAAAAACGACCTTAATAAGGAAAATACGAACGTCGGTTACAGATAGTTAAAGTGTTATTACAGAAATGGAAGCAATGATAACTATATTGAATTACAAGCATCATTTCTTATTATTTTTAATAGGATTTAAACATATCTCGAGAAAGCAAGTGTGTTAAAGAAGCCTATACATTTGATGATTAATAACTTTATTTCTCTGGGCCGTAATTTTCACACGGTTATACCCCGTGAGAATCACACTTGTGCATGCAGTTTCGTATCAAAATTCGACATGTTGATGTCAAATTGACTCTTTAACATGTCCGCTTTTTATTTTATCAGTGCTCATTATATTGCAAGTGCGTAGCTACTCTTTTATTTAGTTGAAAAACTGCCGAAAATAACGAAATATATTATTTTCACACTGTTTAATACGGCGTGAGAATCACACTGTTGCATTTAGTTTGTTGTCAAAATGAAGCTTCAACAATCCCGCTTTCATCCATGCATGCGCTTTTGACATTGTACGAAGCTTTTTCTATTTTGTTAAAAGAAAAACGGTCTTAATAAGGAAAATACGAACGTCGGTTACAGATAGTTGAAGTGTTATTACAGAAATGGTAGCAATGATAACTATATTGAATTTCAGTCGCCTTTTATTATTTTTTAATAGGATTTAAACATATCTGGAACATACACGTATGTTGAATAAGTCTATTTATGATGAGTAATAACTTTATTTCTCTAGGCCGTAATATTCACACGGTTTACATACCCCGTGAGAATCACACTAGTGCATGCAGTTTCGTATCAAAATTCGATATGTTGATGTCAAATTGACGCTTAAACATGTCCGCTTTTTATTTTATAAGTGCTCATTATATTGCAAGTGCGTAGCTATTCTTTTCGATGAGTAAGAAATATTTCTCTAGGCCGTAATATTCACACGGTTAACATACCCCGTGAGAATCACACTAGTGCATGCAGATTCGTATCAAACTTCGATATAATGATGTCAAATTGAAGCTTAAGCATGTCCGCTTTTTATTTTATAAATGCTCATTATATTGCAAGAACGTAGCTTTTCTTTCATTTGTTTGAAAAACTGCCAAATAAAAGGAAATATGTTATTTTCACACGTTTTTTTAAACGGCGTGAGAATCACACTGTTGCATTTAGTTTGTTGTTAAACATCGATTTGTTGGTGTCAAAATTAAATTTTAACAAGCCCACTATCAACCATATATGCACTTTTAACATTGCAGGTGCGTAGCTATTTCTAATTGGTTCAAAAACGACCTTAATAAGGAAAATACGAACGTCAGTTACATCGAGTTAAAGTGTTATTACAGAAATGGAAGCAATGATAACTATAATGAATTTCAATCATCTTTTCTTATTATTTTTAATAGGATTTAAACATATCTCGAGAATAAAAGTGTGTAGAAGAAGCCTATACATTTGATGATTAATAACTTTATTTCTCTGGGCCGTAATTTTCACACGGTTATACCCCGTGAGAATCATTCTAGTGCATTCAGTTTCGTATCAAAATTCGACATGTTGATGTCAAATTGAAGCTTAAACATGTCCGCTTTTTTATTTTATAAGTGCTCGTTAAATTGCAAATGCATAGCTTACTTTTATTTAGTTGAAAAACTGCCAAAAAATAAGGAAATATATTATTTCACACGGTTTAATACGGCGTGAGAATCACACTGTTGCATTTAGTTTGTTGTAAAACATCGATTTGTAGGTGCCAAAATGAAGCTTCATCAAACCTGCTATCATCCATGCATGCGCTTTTGACATTGCAGGTGCGAAGCTATTTCTATTTTGTTAAAAAAAACGGTCTTAATAAGGAAAATACGAACGTCGGTTACAGATAGTTAAAGTGTTATTACAGAAATGGTAGCAATGATAACTATATTGAATTTCAGTCACCTTTTATTTTTTTTAATAGGATTTAAACATATCTGGAACATACACGTGTGTAGAATAAGCCTATTTCACTGGCGCTTGACCAGCCGTCCCACCCCCTGCCAACCCTTACTTATACGCCCTTTTTTTGTAAAAATGGTGTCAAGTCACTAATATTATTCCATTCTATTAAAATATGCGAAAATAACTCGTCAAAATCGTATTCTAAAAAATTTTTATATTTCTATGTATATAATTGAATAATGGTCAGGAACGGCTTCAGACCCTAGCCCTGTTCGAGAGGCTGTTTCACCTACAATACTGTGGGTTCCAGCCTGACAGCTGTTTGGTTCAACGCAAGAGGGTATGATCTAACAGTAAATGTCAAAAAGTCTCACCAAAAGCTCGAAATACGCGTAATATTCAACAAAAAACGGACTCCGAAATGCAGGTTATTTTTTCATAGATTCTTCACCCCGTGCGACTTCCGGAAATCCCAGACGCTTTTGTTAGGAGCGTTCTGATTGGTCGAACAATTTGTGTGCAAAGTATGTCAGGGACTACGTCAATAGTTCTACCAATCAGAACGCTCCGACCAAAAGCGTCTGGGATTTCCGGAAGTCGCACGGGGGTGAAGAATCTATGAAAAAATAACCTGCATTTCGGAGGCCGTTTTTTGTTGAATATTACGCGTATTTCGAGCTTTTGGTGAGACTTTTTGACATTTACTGTTAGATCATACCCTCTTGCGTTGAACCAAACGGCAGTCAGGCTGGAACCCACAGTATTGTAGGAGAAACAGCCTCTCGAACGGGGCTAGGGTCTGAAGCCGTTCCTGACCATTATTCAATTATATGCATAGAAATATAAATTTTTTTTAGAATACGATTTTGACGGTGTATTTTCGCATACTTTAATAGAATGGAATAATATTAGTGACTTGACACCATTTTTACCAAACAAAGGGGCGTATTAGTAAGGGTTGGCAGGGGGGTGGGGCGGCTGGTCAAGCGCCAGTGGCCTATTTATGATGAGTAATAACTTTATTTCTCTAGGCCGTAACATTCACATGGTTTACATTCCCCGTGATAATCACACTAGTGCATGCAGTTTCGTATCAAAATTCGATATGTTGATTTTAAATTGATGCTTAAACATGTCCGCTTTTTTATTGTATAAGTGCTCATTATATTGCAAGTGCGTAGCTATTCTTTTATTGAGTCAAAAATAAGGAAATATATTATATTCACACGGTTTTAATACAGCATGAGAATCACACTGTTGCATTAAGTTTGTTGTTAAATATCGATTTGTTGGTGTCAAAATAAAGCTTTAACAAGCCCGCTATCAACCATACATGCACTTTTAACATTGCAGGTGCGTAGCTATTTTTGTTGTTCAATAACTGCCTTAATAAGGAAAATACGAACATCGGTTACAGGGAGTTATAGTTTTATGAACGAAATAGTAGTAATGGTAACTATATTGGACTTCAATCATCTTCTCGCATGTGTTAATACGATTGAAACATATCTGGAATAAACATGTGTGTCTATATATAGTTGATGAGTGATAACGTTATTTCCCCGCGCCGTGATATTCGCACGGTTTACATATCGCGCGAGAATCACACAAGTACATTCAGTTTTGTACCAAACTTCGATATGTTGTTGTTTAACTGAAGCTTAAATATGCCCGCCTTTAATTATTAGTGCTATTTAAATTGCAAATACGAAGCTATTCTTTTATTAAGTTAAAAAAAAAGTAAAAATAAGGAAAATATAGTATATCCATAAGGTTTCAATACGGCGTGATAATCACACTGGTGCATTAAGTTTGTTGTTAAAAATCGATTTGTTGGTGTCAAAATGAAGCTTCAACATGCCCGCTATTTACCATACATGTACTTTTAACATTGCAGATGCGTAGCTATTTTTTATTGTTCAAAAACTGCCTAAATAAGGAAAGTACGTACATCGGTTACAGTGATTTATATAGTGTTATAACAGAATTGGTATCAATGGTAGTTATATTGAATTTCAATCATTTTATTATTTTTTATGGTTAAAGCTCACACGTATTATTAAAAGGTGTTTTGACATTTATAACTGATATTATTTAAGTAGTTTTAAGATTGCAAAAAGGTGAAATATGCATATCAGGAATTGCCCCATACAGAAAAAACAGCCTCCCCACACAGTCAAGAAGAATGAAGAAATATGTTATAACAGAATTGGTATCAATGGTAGTTATATTGAATTTCAATCATTTTATTATTTTTTATGGTTAAAGCTGACACGTATCATTAAAAGGTGTTTTGACATTTATAACTGGTATTATTTAAGTAGTTTTAAGATTGCAAAAAGGTGAAATATGCATATCAGGAATTGCCCCATACAGAAAAAACAGCCTCCCCACACAGTCAAGAAGAATGAAGAAATATGTTATAATGTAAATTTTTCCAACAATATATATAATTATACCTATATTTTATGTTTGTCAGTGTTCATCTTCAGCTTCGTCAAAAAGGCTTTTGGATCTGTGTTTTGAATTTTTGAATTTTTTTTTATCAGTGCAAGAAATTATGTCGGTATCGGTGGTTTAACAACTGTGAGCTGAAATATCCGTCTGGAACGTAAGAACAGGCTTTTAGACGATTATGACGTCATAGCTGTCAACAGAACGCCAATGTATAAAACACAGTTCACGGTCCAAGACATGACCTGTGTACTTTGGCGCTAGGAACTCTGGGATAAGAACTACTTTAAGGCGGAATTACGGCCCTGCTGCACTGCATTTAAGAATCTGGGTTGCTTTATGTCATCAGCAGACGCTATAGGACGTGGAAGATGCGTGAAGTATTATTTATTTTTTACAATTAAAATAGGAAAAGCGTCAACAACATTAAACTTGTTTCGTTTTAAATCTTTATACAACTAAAGCCTCCTATAGTTAATCAATATCGCCCATTTTAAGTTTCGATGAAAGCGGCCATCACTCGGATTTTTAAACACCATTAGGCCGGTGGCCAGGAACATGTTTGCTCCCCCCCCCCCTTAGGGAATTTTGTAGACATGATTTTTCTGAAAGCCTGTTATGTTCTGGATATTTTGCAATTTGTTTGCACTCTGGCGAGTGGGGCATAAGGGTGTTACGGAGGTTTTAATATGTTACCCCTAAAATTTGTAGAAAAAATATATGGATTTTGAATATTTAATTCTGCTCTATTCAGGAAACGATTTAATAAAACTTATATTTTTATATAAGGATGAAGTATTATCTGTTGATTGATGTAGTTTTCATTTCAAAATTTTTGCAATTAGGTAACATATTTAGTGTATAACATACATAACCCTAAAAAGATGAAATTTAAGTCAGAAACTTAATTGTAGGATTTTTATTTGCAATCAAAATTTGGCAATAATACATGTTTTTGAAAGCTGCATGATCAAACAATATAAAACAGTGTGATTTTCATAAAAATCACACTGGCTATTGTAATAATTTTTCCATAATCTTATATGTTACCATATCGCTAATTCAAACGTTATATTCATATTTTGGGATAAACAAGCATAAAATATTGAGTTTAATTAAATTATTGAGCTTTATAAATGTAAGTGTTCTTGAAACTTGCATGACTTCAAATTTTCAACATACATAACATATGTTACTTATTAAAATAAGGCGTATTTCCTTGTTTTTATTTTTATTTTTAATGGTGTTAGCTGATATCTATTTGAAGAAATTAACTATGTGTGCTCTGTGCAATGTCCTGATGTTTGTTAGCCCTGGGTAGATTTCTAAATACATTCACAGACGTTTTTTTTAACTAATATTACTGATTGAATAAAGTATTTTCTTTAAAACTGATATTGTTGTACAAAGAACTGATTACATTTACAAAACTGTATCACGACTATGCAATCATTTTAGATTAAACTATAAAATAATAATAATACTAAAAAGTTTATAGTGTATACTATGTTATGTTATGTTATGTTATGTTATGTTATGTTATGTTATGTTATGTTATGTTATGTGGTTAAAATGTTAAAGTGTTTAAGCTTCTCAATTGTAAGCCTTCAAATCTCCGTAACATTTAATTCCCATGTATTGACAAAGTACAATGCATTTATGAATAAAATTCTAAAAAAATAACTTTTACAATTGGTTCCAAAAAGTAAAAAGACAAGCGATAAAAAGATTGCTTAGAAAAGTGTTACAACCAAAACTAATTAAAATTAATTATATGTTACCTAATTATTTAAATAATGTTTTTTAGAAAGATCACTTAGAATAAAGAAAATAAATTTCTAAACTGTGTTTTACCCGGTAGTTTGTATCTAGATTACTGTAGAGTCATTCATAATGTGAATATAAACTATATTTACTAAAAACAAGGTTGAAAGCACCCGTTCTGATCTTTTAGACCAATAATAACTGACATTGCTGTTAAATAAAACATGTGAAATAAGAAAAATAAATTGTCTTAAATGAAACATTATTTTTCCATTGTTCAAAGAAAGCTTAAAAATTTCTTAAGAATTCCTTAAGATCTTTGTAGAATGTTATTTTTATTAAAGACAAAAAGTGTTAAAGAGAAACATCCTAATTTGAAAGACAATCTGTGTAATGCAGGTGATGGTAAGCTAACAGACAAGTTAACGTTGACTTAATAATTTTTTAGGTAAAAATTATTTTACTTGAGTCAAAAAAATTGCTATATAATGCTCATGCTGTTTCAATGTTTTACAAATTCTACACTGAACCTTAGTATTTTAGATGAATAAAACTACTTTTAAAAACATTTCGAACATCAGATAATTTAATCAGCTAATTAAGCTAGTGTTAAGTTTAAATTAAGTAGCTTTTAAATTTGTTATATATCAACTATAATATTATATTAAAATATTTATAAAAATGTTAATTAACTAATCATTTGCGGTTTCTTGCTTTTCTTTTCTTATTATTTTTGCTGGTTATTAAAGTAAAAATTGGTAACATATTATAGGATGACTAAACACATAAATAGAACAATAAAATGATAAAAAACATGTTAATTTTGTTTATTCTTTCTTTTCTACATTTTGTTAGAACAAATTAATGTTATCTGTCTCAATCCAGAGTATCTGGACTTAGCTTTAGACTGGATGCAACAGCCCATGATTAGTGCAAACGTAAGCTGTATTACAATGTTGTCACTGAGTCATATTGATAGCTTTATTGTTAATTTAAAAAAAATTAAAATAGGACGAACTTAAACCATTTACATCATACACATTTATTTCAAGACATATTGAGCAGTACACATATCATTAACCTCTGAAGTTTAACTACATTTAAATTAAAAATAAATTTACTGTTTAATATCACCAGCATCAATACTTTAATTTTCTTTTGTAACATAATTCTTAATATATATTACCTATTTTAATACAAGATACATAAAGTGCAGGAAGGTTGGTAATTAAAATACGTTCTTTTGGGTAACATATTTAAAAATGGTGATTTATGATATTGTATTTAGTTTTATTATGATATAAAGCTAACTAATCGTTAAAACTCATGAAGAGGTGTATTTAAACAAAAACAATTACACCAAAAATTCAAAATTATAAACCATAGACATAAGTATATGATATAGTATAATACTTAAGTCACATATATTACTTCAGTTATAGATAATATTAACAAAGTGTTTAACACAGTTTACCTTTAAATCACACAATATGTCTTTCAGAGTTTATTTCTTTATTATTAATTTTATTTATAAATATTTTATTTGCTATCTTTGAGATATTTTTTTCCATTGTTTTTTTTTCCAGATACTTTTGGTTTTCGGAATTTCAAGATATATGTATTTATTTACATACATTAAACAAGAAGTGTGTCTCAATGTGACTTTATTACATTTAAATACTGCATTCTTATTTATATTAATGAATTAAGCAAATAAAACAGAAATTACTTGCTAATGTAAGTAAGAAATGTTTCATACAATTTTTTAAACTAGGTTTTGATGATAAGTAACATATCTTATTGACTATTTATAGACCTATACCTTAGGTTGCAGATGTTTTATTGCATTAAAAATTAAAAAAAATATCATGCTGGTGTAGAAAAATAGGTTTATTTCAGAATTATAATATAATATATAATTATAATTGCCAATTATTGCTTCAACGCATAAAATTTTCTCAAAGTTTACATATTCAAACAGGCGTTACGGGTAAAACACCCCACTCGCCAGAAAGCAACAAATGGCAAAATGCGAAGAATAGGATAGGCTTTTAGAAAAACATACATTTCAAAATTCCCCCAGGGGGGAGGGGGGTCAATTGGCAGCTCAAGGTCTATTTCATTTATGGCTTGTTTTCCCATTTTCTTTTCTTTCGGTAACATATTTCAATATAGCGTTACGTGCTTATGTCACAATGTTTATCACTGTATTAAATTTGTCCTGAATGCTCATTTATTTTACTATATTTTACATATAAGCACAAATTACTTGCTACTGCATGTAAGAAATGTTCCATACATCTTATTTTACTAGGTTTTTATGTTAAGTAACATAACTTAATCACTATTTTAGACCAATACCTTAGGTTACAGATGTTTTATTGCATTAGTAATGTAGATTAGAGTTTAATAGTGTAGAATAAATAGATTTATTTTAGAATTTTTACAATTATCAAATGTTTCATTCATACACAAACTTTTTTTCAAAGGTAACATATTCAAACAGGCGTTACGGAAAAACGCCCCACTCGCCAGAGTGCAAACAACTTGCAAAATGCGTAGAATGGTATAGGCTTTCAGAAAAATATACCCTTCAAAATTCCCTTAGGGGGGAGGGGGGTCTATTGGCAGCTCAAGGTCTACATCCTTTAAAGGCACGCTGACGTCATAACTTTCATTTTGACGTCATAACTTTCATTTTGACGTCATAACTTTCATTTGCACTTTTGTGGCAAAAGATTTAGATAACATATACCATCAATTTGAGTTTAATTGTGAAAAAATGTGTTACTCCATTATAATTACACTTACATATAGTTATCCAAAAAAGACAGAAATTGCAAGATAAATTACAAACTATATTGCGTGCCTTTTTACACAGTCGCGTAGTAATTTAACAAAAAACTGCAAGTTATGCGTCAAACCATACAGATCATTCTTGATCTGGGTTTTATACATTGACAGAACGCAATTTACGGAATTAAATAATTATTTCTGATGTGATTGATTGAACATTCAAAAGCGGTGAGTATCGTAATACAATTTATTTTTTATTATTTAATTACATGTTGTGCAATTAAGGTAGCTTTAACATCACATACACGTATGAAACAGGGAGAATATCAAAGTATGTTCAGTTTCCGCGACATGGAATATCCACAAACAAATGACAAATTTTGAAATGTACTGAAAATCATGAAATTGACAATCGGATCGGAAGCGGATCGGAAGCGGACCGCAAACCGATCCCGTTAGGAGCGCAATGGAATCGCAATCGAATTGGAAACAGAATGGAATCGAAGCGACTCGCTTTGAGCGTTTGCATCGCTTGGAGTGAAAAGACCGGAGCTTTTTGACAGGATCGGAATTGCTTTGAACGTTTGGCTCTCTTGGAGTGAAAAGACCGGAGAGTTTTGACTGGATCGAAATCGCTTCGAGCGTTGGGATCGCTTGGAGTGAAAAGACCGGAGCGTTTTGACCGGATCGGATCGGATCGCTTCTATTTATAATTTTTCAGTTATATATAGTAGCGATCCGAATCACTTTTCCGATTCTTTTCACGACTTGAAACAAAGCATTTTTTTGATAATAATTTAATTGAGTTTTCTGCAATCAAACACTAGTAATAAAAAACTTATTTAACGATAATTGTGCAAATACAACTGAAAACATATCCCGGTGTAACCCAAATTCGGCGATGTAAGAACATTTTTCTATGCTATTTTAGATAAACCATAGTAATCTTTAATTAAACTTGTTATAAATTTAAAACAACTATTCATACGTAATTTGAGAACAATGGCAAAATCTGTAGTCATTCATCAGTTGCTTAATATAAACAAGTATGGCAGCGGTAAACTCTAACCTCGGTCTGACAACGTGACCTAAATTCGACGATTCTGATTGGTTGGAGTAAATCTAGTTCCAATCAATGAAGTATGGTGTCCAAGTAGAGTAATAATAGTGTCTTTGTTTACTTGAATGTCGAACAGTCAAAAAGGTATTAATTTTAAAAAATTTAAGATTTCTAAACTTTTCAAACTGTTAACATATATACAACGTTTCTTGTTTATTTTTTTATACTTATAACTGATTATTATATTTGTATATTTTTTGTTTTGAAGCGGGAGTGTGACGTAGTGTGTCACATGACCTCGATAGTTAATAGAGTCGTATGCAAATGATGAATGTCAACATTTCAAGCAACAACAACTTTTTTACGAAGGAAGTGATCTTGGATGTTAAAATTGCATATGGTTAAACACACAATTGGATCATATTTGTATATTTTTTGTTTTATTTCCTGCCGTATATCCATGTTTCGTCCAGAAAATCAATCGAGTCGCAAGTGGACCGTGGGAAATAAACATTGCTGACCTTCACCTCCAAAATCGCGCGGAAAATCATGCGAGTAACAGGATATAATATTAATTGGTGTGTTTGCCATTCACGCGCGTGATATTATTGAAATTTAGTTCGGAACCTTTTTGTGAAAATTCCCCTTTAAGCGAAAATACGTAATATTTTTTCTTACACAAGGGAAGAAATAACGAACATGTACATCCACCCGTGCTACATTATGGCGTAAAAGCATTATTTTATTAAGTAAGGAGATTCACAACTGAAATGTATTTAATGCTTATAAACATATTTGAACATAAATATTTATTAAGTCCAGTATGAAATATAAACTATAAACGCTGTCCGAAACTAAAAGAGAATTAAACTATTTTCCCTTTTGATTTAAGCGGTGAAAAACAAAGAAATAAACACGATATTCACATTTAAAGAAGTTTATTACCGATGTTTCACAAGTTTTACGTCTATGTTACAGCATAAATAACGCAAAACGGAACGAATATTCTTATTAAGTCTTTCAAAACTTCAATCAGCGTACATTCATGCTGAAAGATTGTTTAGCTCTTCAACGGCATATTCTGCATGTTATGCTACTTCCTATAGCGTAAATTTAGGCTAAAAAGTTTTATTAACTGCTTATAGATGCATACGCACCAAAGGCATTTACTGACTTGATTTGCGCCAAACCAGCTGGGTTCCTCATCTCAAATTAACATGAATCCCGCATGAATCGGGTGTAATTTACGCTAATATTTTAAAACTGCAATGTAATAAACGCTGACATTAAACTGATTTAAAATTTAGAAAGGCGTCATTTTTAAATTAGATCTAAATGATCAATTTACTTTGTTAGTAACCACCATGTTTAAACAATAAAATTAAACAAAACTGCAAATAAGAAAAATGTCACAGAAATGTAAATTCAGCGCGAGATGCGTTATAAGTAATGACCAATGAAAAGTGGGAGCGAAAAGATCAGAATCAGAAGAATCGGTTTGAGCGTAAAGATCGTTTGGAGCGCATTGTCCGGCGTTATAGTGAATGACCAACGAAAATGGGGAGCGAAAAGATCGGAATCGGAAGAATCGGTTTGAGCGTAAAGATCGTTTGGAGCGCATTGTCTGGAGTGAAAAAAATTGGAGTGCAATCGAATTGGAATTGGACCGCAATGGGAATGGAATCGGATCAGTTATAGATGACATAAGGATCGGAAGCGGACCGGATCGGAATCGGAAAAATTGTCAATTTCATAATTTTCAGTACTGTATGTACCATAGGTCACCTGACTTACACATTTTATCAAAATTTTTCATTTGAATTTCATAGTATTTAGTTTATTTAATTGTCTATTACAGACTGGTTGCTGAACCTGCTACTGTTGGGGAGCTGGACTTGGCACTGCATTCGAAACACCTAATGTCACAGGATATGAAAAACTCTACAATCAGACCAATACCCAACCCAGGATGGCTTACTCACAGGGACTAGTGTGCGTGCAGCAGAGTTAGATTTGAATGGAAAAAATTGACAATAGATACATGCATGCACAGTCTAAACTGTTAAGGGAATACAACCCGACTGAAACCCATCCAGATTTGTGCTACTAGGAAGGCCCCATGGTGTGAATGCCTGTTAAAAATTTAAGAACTTTTAGCTTGTGTGATGAATTCACAGATACACCTGGAAAATAATCATAGTTTTATAGTAAAGAAAAAACTACTTATATTAATATTATACATGTTTACTATGATAACAGTATTCTGCTATGCACAATTAAATATCATCTAAATGGAAGCATGTTGGTTTTATATTGTGAAATCTTAGTAAACTGAAAACAAAGCTGGTTCTGAAAAATAACTGTCTGTCTTATTTTCATTAAACCAGTACAAAATTAAATAAGTAAGTTCTGTTTATGTGCTCATCGAAAAAAAAACTGATTTAATTATGTTAAGGTATTTCGCGTTTCGCCTTTGCTTTGCCATAAACAGAAAAGAAAAATATAAAAATCTCTCAAACAGCACAATGCAGTACCATCAAATTTTGCACATATAAATGCTATAAGTGTATGATTAATTTTCATATGTAAAGAAAAGTTAGAACAGTTGAGAAAGATAGTTAGACCTAACAAATCTCTGAATGTTATTTGCAATTTATCACAAAAAGGAAGCAACACAAAACAACAATTTAAATGTTAACATTCGTGAAATGATACTGATGAAATACCATAGGTCCTTGGAAAGCAACTTTCAATTGTGAAGAGAGAAATCAACATATTATGTCATCCATTTTTGCAACCAGGAAATTGAAGGTCAAACACACTTTTACAAATAACTCACATTGTATACATTTATTAGACCAAAGGACCTTAGGTATCGTTGTCAGTAACTCATTACTCTTCAAGACATTTAGATTGATGTTAAGTGTTGCTTTGTTTTTGTGATAAATTGCAAATAGAATTTTTAGAGTTTTTTGGGGTCTAACTATTTTACTGTTTTAACTTTTCATAGCATATGTAAATTAAACATATATTTATAACATTGGTTTGTACCAAGTTTGATGGAAGTTCTGCATTGTGCGGTTTGAGAGATTTTTATGTTTTTCTTTTTTGTCTATGGCAAAGCAATGTTGAAAGGTGCGATACCTTAACATCTGTTAGGAACAGAGGAGAGCCAAAGATGTTTGCTCCTTAACTTAAGTACCGTAATCTTTAGTACTTGTGTAATCTTCAACAAACTTGGTCATTTATGGCCATGATTTCCAGGGCAAGTTCAATAGCCAGCCAAATTGCTTATGAGGCTTTGGAGTTATGGCATTTGTTTACTGAATTTTGATCATATTTATGCACTATCCACTAACTTGAAAAGCCTTTACTGAATCTTCATCAATCTTGATCCAATCACACTAGTACAGTATAACTGGTTATGGATAAGTAGACAGTCATGAGATAGCCCCTAGTATTGAAACCCAAAAGGTCTTATAACTAGGGTTTCTAAAATGTTCAAAAATCATCATCAGAAATAATAGAACAACCCTTTTCCATCAATTGTGGATTATATAAAAGAAGCATTTACAATAACATTGTACAGTGTACACATTTAATGACCCAGAGCCTTCAAACTTCATAGGATGACAGCCCTTATTGAGTAGAAGAACCCTATTGATTTTGATGTCAGTAGATCAAAGGTCAAGGTCACAGGGGTCCGAAGAGTGAAAACCGTTTCTGCTCCATAACTTGAGTACCCTTTGACCCAGGGACTTCAAACTTCATAGGTTGATAGCCATTATAGAGTAGAAGAACCCTATTGATTTTGGGGTCAGTAGGTCAAAGGTCAAGGTCACAGGGGCCTTAAGAGTGAAAACCATTTCCGCTCAATAACTGGAGTACCGTTTGACCCACAGCCTTCAAAATTCACAGGTTGATAGCCCTTTTTGATTAGAAGAACCCTATTGATTTTGGGGTCGGTAGGTCAAAGGTCAAGGTCACAGGGGCCTGAAGAGAGAAAACCGTTTCCACTCAATAATAGGAGTTCTATTTTACCCAGACCATTCAAACTTCATACGATGGATGTCCTTATTGAGTAGAGGACTCCTATTGATTTTGGGGTCAGTAGGTCAAAGGTCAAGGTCACAGGGGCCCCGAAGAGTAAAAACCGTATCCGGTCAATTACTGGAGTACCGCTTGACCCAGAGCATTCAAACTAAATAGGGTAATAGCCCTTATTGAGTAGAAGAACCCTATTGATTATGGGATCAGTAGGTCAAAGGTCAAGGTCACAGGGGGGGGGGGGCGGCGTAGGGGGGATACATGCGTTTTTCACAAAAAACATCTAGTTTGTAACCGTATCTGATATGAGCATAGGGTGTAGGCTGCAGGTACAGGAGTCTTTTTCTTGAATAACTTAGTGGGAGAATAATCAAAAGCTTATTTAAAACCAAAACAACACTGTCATAATTACATCCAACACTGTTTTTGCTCTGATACAGTGATCTCCCTTGTGATCCTCTTAAAGAACAGCAAACCAATGATTGATTATTAAACTTCGTACTCAATTATCGAAAATCTCTCCTAGAAACGATCGATTTTGGATTATAATCGATCCTTGTTTTATCCCTACTTATAACAAATACAATAGACCAGTAATAGTTACTCATAAATAGAAAAAAAACAATATGAGATTTGTAAAACTTTTCTTGTGTGACTGTCTAGTTATCAGTTACATTTACCATTGACATTAATGCTTAAATTCCTCAGCAATGATTTGTTCAATTCACTTTATAGTTTTGGACATTTAAGTTGGGCACTTTATTTCCAGAATTCTTTATTCATAAATTCCTGTATAGAGCCATATTTTAATTAAAAAAACTAAGATGCATTAATGTAATGATTATCTAGACTTCAAAAAATGGCAGTAACTGTTGTTTCATTAAAAATAGCCCATTCAAACACTCTATATTGGGAGAAATACATTGCAATAGCAGATTTACAAATGTGTTTATTGCTTGATAAAATTTATTTCCCAGTTTGAATAGATAAAACATATTAAGCAGTTATAGAAATTGGTACATTAAACAACAAATTCTCAGTGATAAAAATGTTTAAATTACCTTTTCTTATAGTCTAGATTTTTTTATTGAATTTCACACTAAAGTCTTATGAGCATAATCTTCTAAAAGAAAGAAAATAGTTTGTGGATTAAATCTGTCAGTACATTTTCAAAATTCTGTTGACACCACTCAGGTGAATTACCAGTATTTGGATACTTGCTGTGACAAATAAACACAGCAGGGCACTGATAAGGACCAATTACTGCACCTGTGTATTCTGATACTTATCAGGTATCTGCAGAGATAAAGAAATAACAATTGGAAAGGGCACCTATAGTTATTTGCTATAATATTATTATATCAACTTGCACAAAAAGTTTGGTTTAATTAAAGCTTTCTTGGACAATAGAGTATTTTTTTAAATTTAAGTAAAACTACATCTGATGGATTACAGATTGTTTAAAATGTTGGTTCAAGGAAAGAAAATGTATACAATGAAAATTCACAGGTGTGCCAGCTGATCAGGATTTACACTTAAAATTTAAAATAGGTAAATGGGAGGAAATGTAACCATAACATATAAAAAACAATTAAAAATAAAATGATACATTTTTTGGAGGTAGGTGGTAATTGTTCAATATATATTTTACACATGTGGGTATAATGAATTGGTCATGAAAAAATTTGATTTTTTTATGAAATCAGGCTTATGACTTTAGTTCAATGAAAAATGACCTTAACTTTTAAGATAATTAATAGAAAAAGCCTGAGATACATTTAGGAAGGCTATTAATTATTGAGAAAAGAGGTACAATTATAAAATATGAATCAAACTATTTCAATGAGTATAACATCCTAGAATGTGTCAAGTATGATTAATATCAATGTACACAACACAACTAACAAAAAGTTACTGAAATGTTCCATCTAATGCCTTAAATTTTAAATCATTCTGCACATTTCTCATTCTAATAAGTAGAATGCAAATGCAAATGAAAACAACTGGTGCAATTCAATACAA
Source organism: Corbicula japonica (assembly GCA_038501625.1). Classification (NCBI taxonomy): domain Eukaryota; kingdom Metazoa; phylum Mollusca; class Bivalvia; order Venerida; family Cyrenidae; genus Corbicula; species Corbicula japonica. The sequence continues at coordinate 113,372 of JAZAYU010000700.1, read as the reverse complement.
ATTGAATTATCAGTCCAAACCAAGTACATTAAATAATTATTGTTCATAGTAGCATTTTACTGAAAATTTTTAACTGAATATTGATTAGTGTAAACTGATTAGACTCTACAAATATACAGGATGACTAGGGTCTATACTGGTCATAATTGTGACAAATGTATCTGTGCTAAGCACTAAAAAGGGGATTAAATGATAAAACAACAGTTTTTTTCCAAATTGTTTGGAAGATGTACAAAAGTGTATAGTCCCACCTAAGCTAAGCTGATGAGGAATTGCCATCCCATTGATTTAATTGCTTTTAGATATAAAACTTAGCATGGAAGACTAGTCTCAGATCTCAGCAATCTGACTGGTAAAATCTCAAAATTAACCAGTGCCCAAGGTTATAAAACTGAGCATGGAAACCAGTCTCAAATCTCAAACATCTTATTGGCTGAAATGGCGACCAGTCGCCATTATAGCCAATCAGATGCTTGAGATTTGAGACTGGTTTCCAAACTCAGCTTTATAACCTTCAGCCCAGTGCGCAACCTGAGGTCTGAGCTTGGTTTCCATACTAAGATTAATGACATTGGATCTGTCATGCCTCCTACAAGTGAAAATCTTGGTGTGGAATTCCAGGTTATTCTGGTTAAAGAAGAATCAAGATTCCTCCAGCATTATAGACCAAGGAAGAATTACCTAAAGCTGATAGCTCTTGTAACAAAAGATTCTGACTTCAGGAGGACTTATACCCTGAGCAGTAAGAAACCTGTGATTGTCAGCCAAATACATTAATCACTGGCCACACAGCATTCCCCTAGCAATGGTGTACTGTTCTCTCAATAGTTTAGAAATCTTAGTGATTAGGAATGATCTTATCTCAGATCTCAGCACTTACAGTTATAGCACCCATAAGAAATGGTTAATGTTTTTGCCAGGATCTGTTAAGATGTTCCTTCTTATTCCATTTTATCACAATCTAAAACCTTGTAAATTTCATATCACATGTGCAAACATTGTAGATCTAGATCAAATGTGCCAATTCTGACCAGGATCTACACTGTTTGCTTCTTGGTAAGAAATAATCTCATGAATGAAAAGTGAACATTGTAGATCATGCTCAGATGGCACAGTTGTGTGAGATGATCTGGATCTACACTGTTTGCTCATGGGATATCAGCTTTATCCCATGAAGTGAAGGGTTGAACAATCAGTGATAATTATTAAGTCTGTCGGGGTTAATTAACATTGTGTACTAATGATGTTATGAAAACTGAAATTTGCATCGTTGATGAAGATATTTTCCACTTACAGAGTTAATCTATGCAATGTGTACTGTAATTCAATAGTTGTAAATAATGGTTTCAGTGGAATTTAAGTTAAAGTGCATTTTGCATTTTAACTGACTCAGGTGTTTGATACACATGGGTCTACACTGTTTGGCCATTGGAAAACAGCCAAATCCCATGGAAATAAAGGTTCAACCTATGTTCTACATCAAGTGTAAACATGTTGGTGACATTAAAAATATTTTGCATTTTGCCCAGTTGAACATTATTTGTAGAAAGGGGGTTTCTTCTACAGTATTAAAGACATTTACTTGAAACTTCAAACATGTATTCTAGGTGATCATGACATAATTTTTATATTGCTGAGTCCATTATAAAATTTTTATGTTGAAGCTGTCAAGTGTCTTCTTTAACAGTTTTCTAAATAATGATTTGAAACTTTCAACATATGCTTAAAATCAAATGTAGATTATTTTTACCAAAGTATAATATGGTTTAGTTTAAACTTATTTTTTAACGTTGATTATGCTCCATGATTGCTTCCTGGGTTGCAAACCAATACTTGCGCCCAATGTGGATTGGGGAAACTGCAGACATATCTCATTGATGGTAGCATTAAACCCGCAGGATCTTAATGAGTAAAACACTTTACCCCTAGACCACTCTTCTTATTTAATATGGTTCAGTCTCTGTTTAATATATGTTGATGTAGGATACAGTTTTGAATATAAAATGTATTGATATTTTAAATTAAACATATTTGGCATCAAGTCTAGATTTTTATGTGGCACATTCAAGGGCAGATCCAGAGGGGGTTCAGTGGGGTTGCACCAACCCTCTTGTTGGCAGCAATATTTTATAATTAATTTTCCCAAAGAATTTAGGACTTAAAGTAAGAAATTATCATGTAACTACCATAAGACTGCCCATTTAACAAGCTCCATTATGGAAATCCTGCCTATGACACTGGCTCATTACACTGTTTGTTGAAGAGGTATAGTATTCATAAAATTCTGGTGGTTTTAATGTGATTCTATGCATTTGTAGATAACTGACTTAAATATGAAGAAGATACCCATCATAGGAATCACTGAAAATGATTGCAAAAATACTCTCACAAAGCAGTATTGTTGGGTTATTAACTGCATTCAGTGATAGGCAACAGAATTTAAAAAGAAACTGTTCACACTTGATCCTCTAAAATTAATCAGAATAAAGTTAAAATGAAAAATTACTTATTTTATCACTGATTTGCTGATACTGTCCATGCAGTTAGGCTAGTGGAAAAGCAAATATATTAACTTAACCCTTTCCTGGATATATACGCATTTTTACGCGTGTGCGACCAGTGTAGATCAGATCAGCCGGCACATCCGTGCCGTCTGATCAGGATCTGCACTGGTCGCATTTTGGTCAGAAATAACCTAATGAATCAATAAGCGAACAGTTTAGATCCTGATCAGATGGCACGGATGTGCCGGCTGATCTGATCTTAAGTGTTCGCCCTAGCAATAAAGGTGTATCTATACAGGAAAGGGTTAAACATGTGAATGACTTCTGGGACCAAAAAATTATTTTCTATTTAGAATCAGATGTTCCATTTGACCTGGGAGATGACCCTTTGACTCTTACAATTTCCCAAATGCCTATTTTGACCACTACAATATTAACTGAAGTATCATTTTTTCCCCGGAATTAGGTTTGTGTTGGCCATTGATTGACAGAATCCAAATCCGGGTCCCTATAAAAATGAAAAATAAAACAACAAAAAACCCTAGAGATTCAGCAGCTAGATGAATCCCTGAGGATAAATTTTAAAATCATATTTCCAAGCACACTTCTGTGGTTTACCATAAACTATAGTTTAATGTATAACCATTAAATGTTGTACATGCTCTGTTCAGTGCAATTTTACATAATTATGGTAACACAATGGTGGTGAAAAAATCCTTGCCATGGCATGGCAGTCATGAAGTTATGAGTTGGATCCCTAGAATTCAGAAATACTTCTTAAATGTCTCTAATGACAATAGTTCTCACCCACTCCCAAAAGGATGAATATCAGCAAGCATATCATTGCTAAATGTTAAAACTTGGTTTGTTAAAGTGCCAGGGGATTTTGTAAAAACATGTACACCCTATTGTGTCTCAGTGGTGGATCCTGAAGAGGTTCAGCAGGTTGCTCTGACCCTATTGTGGGTAGCAATATTTAATTTTAATGTGGATTTTGGTCCGAAAGTTGGAAATTATCATGTAACCAGCCTAAACTACTGCAAACAATCCCCAATTCTAGAAATCTTATATCAGCCCCATTATCGAAAACATCATTGAATATAAACTTGTAACTTGCATTGCTCATGGTCAACACTATAGCTAAAGCTGACGATTAAATATTTACATATATGAACAACCGAGATAACAGTTTTAAACTTTTTTATCAGATATTTTTTGTTTTATTTTAACAACAAGTACAATTGCAATATTCTTGCAATCTTTCTTGATTTTTCTAGATTTGAACATGTTTCTGATGAATTCATGATTTATGAAAATTCATGTTTATCCACCTTTAACATTTTTTGTGTAAATTGTTATTATTAAAAAGATTGACATTTTATAGTTTTAAATCAACATATCTCTGATTTAAATGTTCTTGTTACAGTTAAGCAGAGTAAAATTAGCACATTAAAAATAAGAAAGCAAAATAAGAAAACAAACAATAAAATCCCGGAAGTGAATTTTCTTCCGATGTCCGCAGGTGTAAATGACCGTTATGAAAACTGTTGAGTGGCATCAGACACCTATTTTTATCTTATTTAGTAGTAATATTTTGATACCTATACTTTAATTTGTTTAACCAAAAGACCTTTTAGTGTAAATGAATGTTAAATAAGTCTAAACGATGTAACTTCCAGTTATTATACCGAACGGACGGAAATGACGCCATTACGGAAAAATATGTGACAATTTTTAAGCTTTAAACATATGTTTAAAAGGAATGATATTGCATCAGCACTGAATTACTATGAAGAATGATTTGTTTTTATAGTTTTCCGCGTTTTGTTTTATGAATTTATTTCTCAAACAATGCGTGGTAGGTTTTTTTACGAAGCCCATTTTTGAACGCAAAATCCCGGATATTCCCGAATTTGACAACCAGATATTTCATAGGAACAATTATTTCGAATGCAATAGAATTTTGTAAACATTTAATCAATATTTAATGTTGTCATAGACGAATTTTCGTGCAAATTTACTTTCCCGTAATAAAACAATTAAGTTTTAAATGAGACCATCAAAACCTTAGAAAACGTGTTATTATTACGGCCGTGTTAAAATTACGCTATACCGGTCAAGACTTTTGTCCATTTGCATACATATACTCACAAATTCATACACATGATATGCATTAACAAAATACATGGAAAACAGTTACTTCAATATAAACGATTTTACATAATAATTGCGTGCATCATGAAATTTTAATAATACTTTATTTGGAATATGAATTGTGGCCAACCTTAGCCGAAAGCGAAAATGTTTGGCCGACATTTTCTATATACACTTTCGTTTTAATATGGAGTCTTACATTTTAGAAGAGTCTACCTTGTCTTATATATACATTATGACTGAACAAGGTGAAATGTCCGCACAGGTAAGGACTAATGCAAATAAATAGTAAAAACAATAAAATATTAGACTTTGTTTATTGTAGTGTTATCTATTTTTTTAGTCACAATGTTTATTAAAAAGCAAAATTTATAAGTTCTTTCATATTCTTCGAGCTAAATAGTTGATCAAATTTTAGCGTGTTTAGCCTTTTATAATAGTATGGCTTTATGAATTTTCGTTCATCATAAAAAATGTTTTCATGCTAATATATAATGCATTTCATCACCTAAATATTTTCTGTCATTACAGAATGGACATGTTATGAGGTTTATTGGGATGATGTGCCACCTGCCTATTTCCATTGGTAATTTGTGATTTCTCAATCGAAAAGCTGTTAATAACTTACAGAAATAGCTAGGAATTAGCGAAAAATACTCGTTTAGTTTGAATTCATGTTTTACCATCTTATAAAATATACAACTAGACGAGTTATTTATAAGATCATTCAATTGTTGAATGCGTTGATCTTTTTTTTGTTTAAAGGCCATATAGAACCATTTCTTGTTGAAGTTGTCTTGATTTGTCCATACATTAGAAAATCAGTTACTTTGAATTAAAGTTTTGATATAATTTAATCATTTCGAATTCAATATTCCTTCTCTATTCAATGAGCTTATTTGTGAATATATTTGATTTGGAAATTTATTTTGTGTCACGTCAGATACTCTACATCAATATGATATAATTCGTATTTTGGCTTCCTCCTGTTAAGGCAGAATATCAAGTTCTCCATAGATCATATGTGAAGGGGTTGATTGTTTCAAATAAAAAATATTTTGAAAGACTTTAAGTTGAATTTTATCTATCGTTTTTGTATCTCCAAATCCCCATTAATCACTACCATAAAGTCAAATGGGTTTGATAGTAGTAACAAAGAGTTCAACTTGAAGATCATATGTTAGGTCAAGCGATCGCATTTTTTCAATAACATGAACATTGCTTTGTTTGCTTGGAGTGAAATGTGTCTTTTTTTTGCGTTTAAACAATTACCTGTTCTGGATAAATAAATTCCTGGATATTTATATTTATTTACAATTTCTAACTGTTCACCTTTAAATTTAAATAAATAGTTATATTCCTGGATATTTATATTCATTTACAATTTCTAACTGTTCACCTTTAAATTTAAATAAATAGTTATAGTTTCCCACACGAGTACCGAATATAATAATTTTTATTTTACTAGTATTGACAGTAAGTTTCCATTTTCTGCAGTATTCTTTAAAGTAGTTTAAATTTGTCTGTAGGTCGATCGCTGTATTGCCTAGTAGAACGGTATCGTCAGCGTATAATAACACCATTTTTTTTTGAAACAATCTAAGATCGTATCGAGTTGTATTAAATAAAATACCATATGCATCTATATTACAGAAGTGGGTTTCAAGGTCATTTAAATATGAGGGAAGAGAATGGGAGAGAGGTTCTCGCCTTAGCGGACACCGATTAGACTTGGGGGGAAAGCTGGTACATACCTTGATTTGTTTTAACAGATGACTTTATATGTTTATACATATTTTTAATAACTTTAAAAAACTTGCCATTAACATTATTTTGAAGTAATTTATGCCACATTCCTGGTCTCCAAACAGTATCAAAAGCCTGTTTAAAATCGATAAATGCACAGTATAATTTCATTTCTTTTGAACTATTAACAAATCAAAAAGACCTTGTATTAAGAATAGATTATCAATAGTTGAATGATTTTTTCGGAAGCCTGCTTGACAGTTGTTTATAATATTTAACGCGCCGCAATATTTATTCAACCTATTTTTAATAATTGCAGAAAAAAGTTTTCCGAGAAATCTAAGAGGGAGATCGGTCGGTAGTCTTCAGGTGAGTTTCATTTTTGTAAATAGGCAGTATATTACCCTGGATCCATTTCTTAGGAAAAATACCTGTATCAAGAATAATATTAAAGTTAGTTGTAGATTGGCAACATGGTAGTCGACAAAATTTTGTTCATTTAGTATAGTGTCTATGCAAGGACATTTATTGTTTTTAATTTTTTTACGCATTTTAGCTCGACTATTCGAAGAATATGTCGAGCTATTGTACTCACTAGATCATCGGCGTCGCTGACCCGCTTTGGTTAAAGTTTGCGTGCAACCTACTTGTATCTTAAAAACTACTATAGCTACAACTTGAAACTTTCAACACTTGTTCATTATCATATCCCGAGTGTGTCAGCCAAGCACAAAAACTTCCATTTGTTCAATTAATGTCACTTTTTGACCTAACATTTATATTTAAAGTTTGCGTGCAAGCTAGTTACATTCATACTTCTTGTACTATAGCTTTAAAACTTTCAACACTTGTTCATCATCATATCACGGGTGTATATGCTAAGAAAAATAACTCTTACTTTCATTTTGATCAAATTATGGCCCTTTTTCGACTTAGAATTTCAGGTTAAAGTTTGCTTGCAATCTAGTGTACAAACTCATAACTTCCATACTACGTATACTACAGCTTTGAAACTTTCAACACTTGTATACTATACCATGCTATGCTATGCTATGCTATGCTTTGCCATGCCATGCCATGCCATGCCATGCCATGCCATGCCATACCATACCATACCATACCATACCATACCATACCGTACCGTACCGTGCCGTGCCGTGCCGTGCCGTGCCGTACCGTACCGTACCGTACCGTACCGTACCATACCATACCATACCATACCATACCATACCATACCATACCATACCATACCATAACTTACCATACCATACTATACCTAACTATACAATATTATATCATACTATACTATACTATACTATACTATACTATACTATACTATACTATACCATACCATACCATACCATACCATACCATACCATACCATACCATACCATGCCATACCATTCCATACCATACCATACCATACCATACCATAAAATACCATACCATACCATACCATACTATACTATACTATACTATACTATACTATACTATACTATAAATCCGCGGAATTATTTAATTTATATAATATAAGGGATATGAATAAAATCAACAATTATACTGTGACATACCTTTACTTTTTCCGACACGTGTGCCAATTTGCATTACAATACATCGAACATAAAATATTACAGATAACAATAAAGATTGGTACCAAGTAGTACTTGAATCACGTCGATATCAAACTGTAGAGCGCAATAAACTTTCTCAACGTACTCGCCTTTTGAAGCCACGCATTTCCTTTGCCGGTGATTACACTGTTCATATGTCACATGGAACCAATCACTGGGGAATAAAGTTGTGATCATCCTGTGACTATTTCCGCAATTAATCTGAGGTTTCGAACCGATTGCCTCATAGATCCATCTTCAGTTCCGGGAACCGGTGGAAATCCATTGGGGCCAGGTGAGGTGGAGGGTGCGGGAGAAGATCAAAGCCCAGGTTTACTATATTCAGCTCTGTGTCATGTGCGCGATCGCATTTTCTTGGTACAATGGTTTCAGTCCAACTCAAAATTTCACGTGGGAACGTAATTCATTTTCTTCAGCTTACGTCAGTTAACGTCAAACGTTTTTCTGAAGTCAAAGCGATAAAATGCTGCTGAGAGGTAATCGTTAAACACAACGTCTTTAAACGGACAGGAAATGACGTTCATACTTTGACCGAATGTCAGACACATTTTCGCTAAAATTGTGAACGTTCTGACTATTTTACAGCTTTAATATTATGTTTTAAAGGTTGCAAAACCAATGCGCTTCAAGTGAATATATATTGGTTGCTATAGATACCGCTCAATGTGCGATTAAGTGAAACAAGCATTCATACTATATACATTAATCTCAATACATGTCAGTGAGTATGTGCGCGAAATTTGGTGTAATTGTATTAATATGATTGTTTTAGAGCACAATTCCGCGGATTTAAGGAACAGCCCTCGTATATACTATACCATATACTATACTATATACGATACGATACGAAACACTGTACTGTACACTGTATTGCACTGTACACTGTATTGTACCTTCTGTACTGTACACTGGTCAGTACTGTACACTGTAATGTACTGTATACTGTTCTTCACTGTACACTGCACTTAACTGTACAAAGTACAGTACTCTGTACTGTACTGTACACCGTATAACTTACATACTACGTACGTATACTTCAGCTTTGAAACTTTCAACACTTGTATACTATACTATACTATACTATACTATACTATACTATACTATACTATACTATACTTTACTATACTATGCTATGCTATGCTTTGCTATGCTATGCTATGCTATGCTATGTTATGCTTTACTATATACTCTTCTATATACCACACTTTATACTATACTATACTATATGCTATACTATATACTCATACTATACTATACTATATACTATACTAAATACTATACGATACGATACACTGTACTGTACACTGTATTGTACTGTACCTACTGTATGTTACAGTATTGAAAAGTGTACAGTATTGTATACTGTACTGTACTGTACAGTACATTTATCTGTACAGTGTAGTGTACAGTACTGTAAACTTTACTGTACTCTGTTGTGTGCTGTACACTGTACTGTAGTGTACTGTACAATATATTGTACAGTATACTGTACTGTACACTGTACTGTACTCTGTACTGTACTGTACTGTACACCTTACTGACCTGTACTGATCATGAAATTGTACTTACACTGTACTGTAAGTGTACTGTACTGTTCACGGTACTGTACACTGTATTGTACTGTACACTGTACTGTACTGTACACTCTACTGTACACTATACTGTACATCCACTGTACTCTGTACTGTACTATACACTGTATTGACCTGTACTGTACTGATCGTTAAAATTTTGTTCATATGTGTGTTTGGGGTGTAATAAACTCCTGTCTTACTTCACGGGTTAAGTGAAGCCCAATTTAAAATGTGCTTTATATCCAACTGTTCGAAAAGTCGAGCGTGCAGTCGTTTCCGACTGGCTCTTTTATCATCATCATTAATTCGATAGTTAAGCTCTTGGTTAAGATCACCAATTTTGTTTATAGTTCGGTCAATATTTATTTCTTCGTCTATGTCATCATTATTTGGATGGTCAATCTTTACCTCTCTAAACAAATTGTAAAAATCCTCGAGGGTTTTTTTGTTGTTTTTTTTAGTCTTATTCCTGTTGTATAACTTTCTAGCGATATGATACTTATTTCTTAGTTGGTGCCAGTTTCTTATAAACCAAGGTTTGAAGTTATTAGTTTTTATTTTTGTTGTTTTGGATATATGTTTTTACCAAATGTTTTTTCACAGTTAATCGAGAAGATATTTTCTATTTTGTATGCACAAACATTTATTTTTTTCTACTGAGATTTTGATCAAATATTAAATTATCTATGTCATTATTGATTTCTTGTAATATGTCATAGTTAATGTTGGAATAGAAAGAATTTTTTCTTTATTGATCCCAAAGTTTGTGCATACATTTTTCGTTGTTAACGTCGGGTTGTTTTTGTTCTTGTATATTCATTAGTTCGGCAGCTTGGTTTAATTCTAAACATACTGGTTTATGAACATATGATAATAGACTACAAAATTCGTTAACTTTTAGCATTGTATAGTGCTGTAAGATATCAACAGATCCTATAAAATAGTCAATCGTGCTACTGTTTTTGCAAGAAAGTTGTTGAGATTGTTTATCTGGATCAGTTCTACCATTTAAAATGAATAGATTATTTCTTTCACAAAAATCAAGTAGGTCTTCACCATACACATTACATTAACAGTTTTATCAAAGGCATTTCTGTTTAAAGAGAAACTACATTGATCTAGTTTTTCTATCATATTTCTATTTTATTAAACATATTATCATTTACATTAAACATGGCTATAAACTCATCACATAAAATACAATCTTCTTTGTCACCAGTTCAAAAGTTAAAATCTCCAGCTAATAATAAATAATCATTTCTAAATCTGTTTAATTCCCTTTGCAGTTCTAGTTAAGGATCAGGGACTGCATATCTTGACCTAATTGGTGATAAATATGCATTTCCAATTAAAATGGGACTTTGAAATGTATTGTTAAAGCAAGTAAATTTAAGCCACAATATTTCTTTACTTTTTGATTCAATAACTTCTGAATCAATATATGGTACAAATTGATTTGATACAATATAGGCTCGACCTCCTGATCTGTATCTAGAACTTTCTTTTCTATTTAATATATAAACTAGTTACGCCTCAAGGTAGAGGCACTAGGTACGCCCCCCAGCTAGAGGCACTATCATTTTCAATAGTTACAGTGTCAATGACATCAAGTTTAGTTTTTTGTATTGCTAAAATATCATACAGTTTAAAAAAAGAAATAAATCAGGGTACAAAAGTTTTAACTTTAATGAACATATATTTATGTTTTGGAGGGTTTTATCATTCTGTGCTATGTTTCCCTCTTTTATTTCCTATTTTTCCACCAAATATTCATCCATGCCATCAGTTCTCTGATCTTCTGTTATTTTAATTGTAGTGTTTTCGTTTTGCTTTTTTGTTTTTATGTCATTGTCAAGTGGTGATTTTGCCTCTCTTTAGCTCTTCTGTTTCTGCCTATCCTTGGTTTCAAATGAGTTGTCACTTTCTGATCCTTTAAAACTCTCCAGTGGTAAAAACCTGTTGAATGTTTCAGTTTTTGATGTTTGTGATGATGTTATTATATTGAGTCTGCCGCTACTGTTATAGAACACTTTGCTTGTGCTCTCTTTATATGTGTTTTTATCTGTGGTGTTCTGTGTTTTCTGTATTTTAATTCATTATATTTCTTATTTTCATCTGTTTCATTGTTATATCTTATATTGTCAATAAATAATTTTTGTCTCTCACTAAATTCACTTCTTTGCTTTCATCTTTTGCTTTTCTCATTTCAGTGTATAGTGATTTTTTCCTTTCTCCTTTCTTCTATCACTTTTAGAAACTGTGCTCTTATTGCAAAGTTTGTGCCTTTTAAGGTTTTTGCTGCTCGTGTTTTAACATATCCTCTGTCCTTTAGGTAGACGAGTTTTGCCAGTATTCTCATCCGGATACGTTTTCTGAAGCAGCGAAAATAAAAAAATCCAAATATTGTCGAACTTTAAATAGTTTGGTTCCCCAATATTTCAAATACAATATAGAATAAGTAAAACATCAGATATCGTTAACCATATTCTCTTCTGTGAAATTCATGTCTATATGAATGCTACAGAATGGACGGCTGAACCCCACAAAGGGTGGTGAAAGTAGTCGTAGTAGTAGTAGAAGTAGAACAAGTAGTAGAGTAAAAATTGTAATTGGAGTAGTGGTAGTAGTAGTAGTAGCCGTGGTCGTAGTGTTAGTAGTAGAAGTAGTATAAGTAGTCGTAGAAGTAGTAGAAGTAATAATAGTAGTCGTCGTAGTAGTAGTAGTTATCGTGATAGCAGTAGTAGTAGAAGTACATTGTAATAGTAGTAGTAGCCGTAGTCATAGGAGTAGTTTTTGTAATAGTAGTAGAAGTAGTTGTAGAAGGAGTAGAAGTAGGAGTCGTAGTACAAGTAGTAGTAGATGAAGTAGTAGTAGAAGTGGTAGAAGTATAAGTAGTAGTAGTAGCCGTAGAAGTAGTAGTAGAAGTAGTAGTAGCCGTAGTCCCAGTAGTAATAGTGGTGGTGGTGATTGTGGTGGTGATAGTAGTAGTAGTAGTAGTAGTAGTAGTAGTAGTAGTAGTAGTAGTAGTAGTAGTAGTAGTAGTAGTAGTAGTAGTAGTTGTAGTAGTAGTAGTTGTAGTTGTAGTAGTAGTAGTAGTAGTAGTATCGACTTCGTAGTAGTAGTAGTAGTAGTAGTAGTAGTAGTAGTAGTAGTAGTCGTTTTCGTAGTAGTAATAGTAGCCGTAGTCGTTGTCGAAGTAGTAGTTTTCGTAGTCGTACTCGTAGTAGTAGTAGTAGTAGTAGTAGTAGTAGTAGTAGTAGTAGTAGTAGTAGTAGTATGTAGAAGTAGTACCAAATTACCAGATCTCAACTGTATCCTTCATTTTATAATTATCTGAAACTGATTTAAGCACATTACATGCTGTTAATTAACGTTTACGATAATTTAATGATCAGTTCATAGTTTCTTCAAAGCCATACTGCAGCCTTTTCGTCTGCCTGACGGCGTTACCGTTGATAAACTAAGCGAATTACCACTGACTCATATCATTATTATTTACTGAAAATGTACGAATAAGAAAATCGTAATTACACAGGGTGTATTTTTAAATGTCAGGCCAACATCTCAGAGCTCAATAAAAGCCGCTAAATACATCTATACCACGGTATGAGAACGGACACCGGGTATAATGGTATTTTGAGTCCATTGTTAAAAGTTACCAGAAGTAAGAAAATTTCGAAAGACAATAATCTGCCCAGCGTTTGATTTTGCGATTCTCTTAATAAAGGGCAGATATCAACCAAAAACTCAAGAAATATAAACTTTCAATAAAATCTTACCGTTGCTAACGGGAGAAATTGTTGCCCAAGTACCATCAATTTACAGTAGTTTCATTACTAGTTTCGTCTAAAAATACAAATTCTGAATCGGTAGTTTTCTTATACTCCTCATGTACTCACATTCACAATTTTAGTAGGCGAGACAAAAAATGACTTCTACAGCGACAAGAAATGACGCGCGTAGTACACTGGGTACATAAAATATTCGCTTATAAGTGTACTGGGTATAATGGGCAACTGTACTGAGTATAAAGTATAAAAATGAGCAATGAAATTGATGAGATTCCATAATTTAACATCATTATCATCACCAAAATCATCCAACATCATTTATATTATTATTTTGATTTTAAGACAGACATAGAACGTGTAAGTGATTCTTAACACTTTTCTTGTAAATGTGGGCAACAACATTAATACTAACTTCTATGCTGTAATGCTTATAATTTGATATAATTAAGTTATACACAAGTCGTTGGTCATGCGGATACACAAATGACACGAACAATCTTTTTCCAAAATGTTGATGTAAAGGATAAATATGTAAATTTAAATAGTATATTTCTAACAATAATATTAACGCTAAATGTCTTGTATATCGAGAAATGATTTTCAGTGTTTTAGAAAAAATGTCTGTTTACTTGTGTCCTTTGTTCCATTGACCGTTCCAGTTAAGTAGCCATTATGGTTTCGTATTCTATTTGTTTATGTTTTATTACACGTTTTTCTTTTCGTTTATTACGTACATCGCGTGACGTATTCTTAGTTAAAAAAATGCCAGTTTCTTTAACAAAATCATGTTTTCACACAACCCAAAGAAAGAACAAGGAAAAGAGGGCATGGGTTAACATAAAAAAGTAATAAATACATATCACAGTGGCGGATCCGGGGGGGGGGGGTCCGGGGGGTTCGTCCGATCCGCCCCTCCCCCCCCCCTAATTTCCCCGATTTTTTTTGTCCCGGGTGGTTCGAGGTTCGAAGTTTGTGGATACGAATCAATATTAATGGTTTCCAAAAAGAAATGGACAACAAGTTTGGTGCATTTTTTTTTTCATTTGACGACAAAAATTCGGCCTCTGTGATGGTCTTGAGTGTCAAACTTGGACTTCACGCATATTACTTGCTCATAATTCTAATATGTGTATTGCCAATAAAAAACTTCGCACCGCTGCACACTTGCCACTGTATGTGACCTATCTGTTTAATTTTAATCAAAACAACAAAGTAGTCAATTGTTAATCAATGGAAAACTTAGTATTTCCTGTTTCTTGCGTTCCCAAATCTATCGTCATGGGCATTTGATAAATCACATAAAATTCGCAGTTAGAGTCTGTGAATAAAATGTAACATTCATTCTTATGCTTATACATGTATTTGCAATACAAGAAAGAAATGAAGTTTGAATAAAAAATTATACGTGTATTTTCGATATCACGTCCAGCGGCTAGTCGTTAAAGACAAAAATTTATTCCACGAGCACATCTGCAGTTTGCATAAGAGTAAATTACTGAGGTAGAGCCGTGCAAAAATCATAGAAAATTAAAAAAATCCTCAAAAATATGCCGTGCGCGCCAATGTCGTTCCATGATTAAATCCGATTTTAATACCAAAATCTTAACACATCCGTTTCTGCTTGAGTAGGGAATTTATGAAAATAAAGCATTCAAAAGACAACAAAAACCCTGCCTTAACATACTTTATATCCTACGAAGATTATGTTGGCACAGCACCGTTTTTCTAATTTATTTCTAACTAAAAACGATATTACTTGATTATAAGACTTTCTTATACACTAATTCAACATTGTTTTTAGATTTTAAGTTTACGAAAACAAGATATTTTATTATTCTGACAAATTTTGAAAGGACTGTGATAGAAGCGAGCGGATTATTCGCCGAGTTCTGATACATAGAGAGGAAGGTTCTTAATATTCGATGGTAGTTAAGCTGTTTAAAATACAAAAAAAACTCTAGTAACCCTCTTATTTCTTTACTTCAATAAAGATTTTCCACGTCAACGTATAATTTCGGACATTAAAAGTAATCGGATGTTTTTTCTCCATACACAGTGTTTACTTAACTTATATTTTAAAAGTTAGCTATGGACTCGACAATTAGCGAAAAAAAAGAACCTGGGGCCAGTAACTCGAAGCTGTCGTTAAATGTTTCATAACGCATTGTTAACGATGATAATTATAAAAACCGCGTTAGCTAATTTAACGACGATGTTACGCCAGGTAACTCAAAGCATTCGTCTCGTCATCGTTAGTTAAATTTAGTAACGACGACACTGTGTAATCGTTTAACTTGTTCCAAGCGACATATATGAAACATATGTGATGTATCAATGATTATCATTGGATAGAATTCGTTTAAATGGCAGAAAGGAAAGGAAAACAAAGATTTTCACAAGAGGAACTCGAAGTTTTGTGCGATGAGGTAGGGTCAATAAAATCATTGTTTTTGGTAAATTAAGTGAGAAAGAAGAAATGTTGGCTGGATATGACTAGAAACGTAAATGCCGTTTCACAAGTTTTTCGATCAATGGAAGTGGTGAGAAGAAAGTGGCAGGACTTGGCAAGCAATGTTAAAATAAACGCTGCTAAGCGAAACCAAAGCATGCGTGTCACAGGTGAAGGGTTTGATCCTTCTTTGCAAGACCTCACTACTAGTTGAAGAGAAGCTTGTCTGTATCATAGGAGAAGTAGCGGTCACTGGAATTACTGACGGTATCGACACTATGTCTCCTCCCATGTCAGCGTGTTCAGCGCCCCCGAAACTGAGGCAGAGTCCAGACTTAACTTGCCACAAAGATCCAAACAGTTTTCCTTATGACCGGTCTAAGGATGAGCTACTGACGGCATCTGCAGTTATACCGGGTAACACAAGAATTTTCACAGCCCTCTTTCCTTGAAAGGACTGTTCAACAGCATAAAAATAATGTTCACTAACAAAATCTTGGGGCTCGATACGATTCCATTGGAAGATAAAGTCAAATTTTACGTCTTTGTTATGATGTTTAGGGATAATTTCTTGTCTTCTAAACATAATTTTTTTGGGTCCATTTTTCTGTCCCAAGAAAAATGTAATGCGCTAAAATGTCCATCACGTGATAATTCACGTATTTTACTCCAATGGTCTCTAAAAGTTAATACTTTAAATACACAAAGAATACGTATTTGTCATGCCCGCCTTGAAAGTATTAATTGTCTTAATTTCCAGGCTTTTCTTTCCGTATATATCTTCTGTCGCTCTAAAAAAAGAAACTACGAAATGACTAAAGAAGATATAACGAATGCTTCAGAGTCGTCGTTAAATAACGACAACGTCCTTGCGTTTTCAGCGATAACGAATGCTTCGGGTTACACAACAGATAACAACGATGGCTTAACGAAGACATAACGATCATCGTTAGGCTAACGATAGCTTCGAGCAATCTAATTAAAATCATTTCCTAAAAACCACGATGCTATCAGGATCTGACGACGAGTAACTAAAACGTGCTTTTATCACTAAATCTTTGAACCAATCAGATTGTCGCCTACAAAATCGAAAAAGTGAAAGTGAGAATAGTATTTTAAACCATGGAAAGTGTTGACAGCCTGCGTAAGACATATTTTACTGGAGATATAAGTTTTTATGTAGTATTGCATTCATTTCTTATGTAATGACATCTTCAGATCATTTTGCGAGTGTTATAAATCATGCTTCCTGTGTTGACAATTTTAAAAATAATAGTAATCAGGGAAATTCGTTATTACTTATGTACGGTTTCTGCGGTCCGTCATCAGATCTAACAGTTTCTAGGCTAAACAAACCTCGCACTTTCCCCAAGTACGCCAACGTATAAAACACAAGAAGCTAATGACAAGTATGCATACATAAAGCGCTGTGGAATATCATGTTTTAAACCATTCTTTTTGAACTTAAAGATGATTTTTAGAAATAACGTGGAAACATAATATTGCCTTTCATTTTCATTAATTTATAATCTCCATAAAACACTGGTAAGAGAAATACACTGTTGCAGTTATGATTTAAAACTGCAGCTGTATATTTAAAATTAAAGTCTGGATAAATCTAATTTATAATCTTTGAAACCGATACCATTGTTTTAAAAGTTGTTTTCTTATATGCAAATATAACTTTCATTGAAATGTTGTAACATTCTTACAAGCTCTAGAAAATAGTACAAGCTGTAAAATATGAACACCATAAGATGAAGTTTCAATCATTCAGACGTTTAATTTTGCAAAGGCGTCTGGAGACACTTTTCATTAAAACATCTGACGCTTCAAAACGAGGCAAAACTATCACTGTGTGTCAACAAACTATTATCGTTAAGCTTGTAAACTACTGTCAAGAGTTTAAATAAAACAATCTTCAGTAATCGATTATATCTGCTCCTGGTCCCTGTCTTGAAATTCCCCTTCTGCTCCATGGAACTGCTCATTTCTAATCCACGGCTCTATTCGCTAAGCCCAAGTGAATTTATTAAAAGTCTGTCAGCGCTAATATTTCATATGCTGCCAGGGGAAGATTACATTTTCCAACAGTGCTTAAAGATAAATGCAGCTTATCAGATTTACGGGACATTTTGCTATAAAATGCCGAACTATCAGATTTAAACACGAACTTCCGTATTAAAATCGCCATAAAATGTTTTACCTTTATTCGTACATATAGACTGTACTGTTTAATAATCCGTTACCGATGTCATGCAGTGATGACAACGTATATCAGGGCTATCCGATCAACATTTTCTGAGGTTGTCCCGGCTTGCTCAGTTGGTTGCGTTGTCGGAATTTTATGGCTAGGCGCGTCGCTGTGACAGTCCGGGTTCCTTCCCAGGTAGAGGCATTATCTTTTGCAATTCACAGTAGCGGTATTTGTGCAGTGTTTTGGCCGTCAAATGTCTCCCCGTACAAAATTGTCAGTACTGTTATCAGTAAAATAATCCGTTACCGATGTAATGCAGTGATGACAACGTATATCAGTGCTACCCGATCAACCTTTTCTGGGGTTGTCCCGGCTAACTAAGTTGGTTGCGTTGTCGGATTTCATAGTTAGGCGCTGTCCGGGTTCGTTCCCAGTTAGAGGCCTTATCATTTGAACCCCTTTAGAAATCAACGGATAGGTGAATAATTCGTAAGGCATTTTAAGTCAGTCAATATTTCTTCCAAGAATTCATCAACACTAGCGAAAATGAAAATTACTTTCACCGTTGTCAAATATGAAAAAACTTACCGTGCCTGCTCCTGGAACTGCCGTTCTCTCCAGTATCTGCAAGTTCATCCCAGTACGAGAAATGAAATGATGTACATATACTCAACAAAAATAAAAACCTGACACTTTACATTTGGTGTATTTTCCTGGAATCAGATTTAAAGCTAATTGAATTTTGGTATGTAATAAAAATTGTGCATGTTTTGAACTTAATTATGATATTTTTTGGTGCATGAAACAAGTGAAAACGTAATGATACTTAATATAACAATCAATGTAAATAATGTAAAGAAGTATAATCACACCCTGGTACCGACTCTTCCAAGTACTCCACATACAGCTCACCCAAAGCCATACAAATGCATTTACGACGGCAGAGCCTAGCCAACCGTGCAAGGGACAGACACAGAACAAATATTGTACCACCCGTATCCCCAATAAAGGATTGTTCTAGTATGCCTATAAACTGCGACCCAAAATGATTTGCATTCTACATGGTTTGAAATTAGCATATTACCATCTAAGTTGTTAAATATATATTACTATAATAAGCAAACTCCTTCAAACATAATGCAGAATATAAGAAAGATAATCTATTGCTTTCCAACGCAGACATAAGTCGAATACCAGATGTAGGTTGATTCTAAGAAAAGCTTAAATACTCTTATTACAAAAGATAACTTACACGTGAGAAAGTAAGAAAGAAAGAAAACAAATCAAAGTTGAAGTCACGTAAGCTTTTCCTGTAACTAGATCACGTGCACACGGTAGTACAGTATACTTGAAAATTTGTTGAATGCAATATCTTATCGACGATCTTTTAACAGGCTGGGTATGTGCATTGAGCATTAAATTTAACAGAAATAATCAGATGTTTCTGATCTTAGCAGACTAGATCATTCCAGTTCCAAATAATCTTTCCAGTACAATATTGGAGTTTCAATTGCACGAGCAAGTCTTACGGTGGAACATTAATAGGAAAATTCTAATTAACAAAAACCTCTAAGCGAAAATGGAAAAAAAAACTGTGAATTAAAGGTTAAGAATTTAAACCGTTTTTAACAATTTATCTACCAATTTTCTTTAGTTCGTAGTGAATATGAGAGATTCGGTGTATATTTGTGTGATAAAGGTATGCCAAAATTCAACGGATCATTGAAAGCGTATACAGATTATTGAAGTGTTCTTAACTCAAGTGCTTCACTTTCTACCTTGAACACAGCAGACAAAATGGAGCACATTCTTGGTTCAAGAGATCCTTAAAATAGATTAAACGTTGTCAATTAACTGTGAATATAAATGAGAAGAATACGGACTTCTGTTAAAGCAATCTGAGGGCGAATTATTTCTAACGATAATAGGAGATGGAGATATAACTGCACACATATTTTGATTAATATATAAAAGAAACTGTTTCTTATATCGAGCAAAAAAACCCTTAATATTGCGGTGATTTACTGCTTCTGCCATGGAAACCATAAATGTAACGTTGAGGATGACACGCTAAATATCAAGCTAAGAAATGAGATATTAATGACTCGGTGGAAAAATAAACGTCTTGATTTCAAAGTGAGATGAACGGAAATTGGTAGCCTTTCAATTTACTCGCTGAGCTTCCTTGACGAATAAATCCTGAAGCGACAGTAGAAATACGTGTGATTGGATTGTTAGGATAGGCAACATCACAAGACTTTAACACATTAGATGTGAAGACAATGATCGTTCAATCGTTCAAAAGTACAGAAAGCTGAAATTTAAATAAGTAATTCGGAAAAAGATTTTTAATGACGAGGCTGGAACGTCAAAAGCAGATATGGAAAATACTACATATAATAATAATTTAACGGATCTTTCCATTCTCAACAATGAGCAAGTACGATACAGGCTTCCAGCTATTATCTACACTTCACTACTTATGTTTATTGGACTACCAGGGAATATGATCGTATTGTACGTGTACTACTACAAATGGAGAAAGAGTACTTCACGCGTGTTCATTCTCTTTTTAACATTTCTGGATTTGGTAAATTGTGTAACGACATTTCCGTTGGAAATATATATTATGTTATACACTATTATACTTGATAGTCCGTGGTTGTGTAAAGTGACCAGATTTTCTACATATGTGATGAACGGAGCTTCTGCAGCGATCTTGGTTGCCATCGCTGTTGACAGGTTTAGACGTATTTGTCGACCACATGGATCACAGTTTACTGCTAGTAAATCTACATACATATGCATTGGATGCGTGTTGCTAGCAGTGATGTTTTCATGGCCTACGTTATGGATATACGGTACACGAATTATTCCGATTGGAAAAATTCAAGGGAAGTCATGTCTTTTAGAAAATAAGTACGATACATCAGTTTGGCCACATGTTTTCTTTTTTACTCAAATGATTGCAACGCTGATTATTTTCATAATTCTCTCCGTATTGTATTATTTCGTTGGTGCCCAAGTGTATAGGCTTAGACAAAAGAAAATAGACAGAAAAAGAAAGACAGCCGCTTTAAAAGAGTTTGTAGAACAACAAAGAGAACCTAGAAAAGAATTTCAAGAACACGAAAGTGTCAACTTAATTAAAGAGACCGGAATAAACGATTCAAACAAAGAGCTAACGAAACATAAAACTTTATCACTTGACGATTTGTGCAACGCTTCTGAAAGCAAAACAAGTCAAGAAAACAACTTTAAAAAAGTTTTTTCTTCAGTATCAGTTCATGGGACATCAAAATGTTTACATGGAATCAAGAAAAATATCAAAAGATCCATATCACACGAAGACTTAACGCTAACAAAGCAACATATATCCTTCGTTAAATCGATGCATAACGTCAACAGGCATTACAAGAATGTTAAACTTAGAATAGGACGCTCGACATTGATGCTGTTTCTTATTACAGTAGCATATGTGATCAGTTTTCTGCCCTTTTACGTGATAGCAATACTCCGTCAGACTTCTCAAAACTATGTGAGTCAGTTACAAGGTTCTGGATATATACTATATCTGCTTTTTCTGAGATCTTATCTTTTGTCAAGTGCGATCAATCCAATTATATATTCATTTTGTAACGCTCAATTTAGAACGCTTTGTATAGGTATGTTTAAAAGGAAATAATAAGTATATTATAATAAATTGACTGATGAAAAATAATACTGTTATAGTAAGAGTTAACTAAATATGTTATAGTTCTGTAGTTTTCGACTTGACGAACACCTTTTTTACATTATTTTTTTCTGCCTTTCCTAAGGGAATTTCTAAATAGTTTCAGTTTCATTTTCTTTCAAAGAAAAATAAAAGTGACATCGAAATTACCTGTATATTTTCTTTAATGCTTCCCGTGAATCATACACTTTTCTCGGTGAAATAAAAGTGGTATTTCACTGTTTTCAAACGGTGGAATATCATTTTATTTTCATTTTCTTTACGTTGGCTTCTAACATTGCAAATACGTTTAAGAAAACTGGTTCAAATATGACGTAGTGACGGAACTTATATGCACTAATGTTTGGAGCTATTTTATACATTGTTTTTGTCAAATTCACGCAAATTGTGCACTAAAACATACAATAAAAAGAAAAAAATTACAAGTGAAATAAGGAACTCCGAAATTATGTTTGTTTTACTTGTGATAACACGTATTCCGCAGCTCAATCGGTGAAATATATTTCTATTTTTCGCCGCTATATTTACATTGATTTGCTCCGTATCACTCTGATAAGTACATGTACTACAATCTTAAAGTGATTGATAAAGTGTGAATGGCTTAATATAAGAATTTAACTTTTTACTAGTAGCGGGGCTTTACACAAACATTAATATTAAAAATAAGAAACACACATCTTGTGTTGTCACGCCTATAACGGTTTTCTGCCAATTTCCAAGCAATCGTCTGTTAATATTTTGTCAAATTTTGGCTTACTTAACAGTAGTCTTTCATACAAGTAACCATTGCACCCCTTCTTTTTCTAAGGAACTTCCATCTTTAATGACGTGAAGAAAAATATGAGACAGTTTGTTTTTATTCTATCTTTCTATCTTTTAAACTATAATGCATTTATCCTGTAGAATTCATCGTGTTGTTTTTTTCAAATATTCAGCTTTAAATTTTGACAGCAGAAAGAGTCTAATACGATTGTAAATCATCCGAAATTAATTTCCGTCAACGCAAAAATCACTGTAAAAGTGGTTACTTTCTATTGAAAGCGAACTTAGAAACTTTTATTCCATACAGCCTCTACACACATACTTATTAACTACTGATGAGATTCAAGAATATGACTGTTTTTTAGGATGAACAAAAACTCAATACGTTTTGGACTTTTGTGATAATAAAATATGATAAATGTATCCTAAAACTAAGTTATTTAAAAGTGCTCTATTTAATCTTCAATTTAACAAATGATGGAAATACTAAACATAATATATGAAAGGATACATTTCAATAGATGAAAAAAGAACTTTGAAAGCCAACGAACACCCTTTTTGAGACCTTTGATTCATAAAAACAAGAAGAAGACTTGTAAAAAAATCCCCCAGACATTTCAAGATGAAATCAACCACTGGTTGTCCAGGTAGTAATGATAAACCTTAACAGAGAACTGTATTTGTATCCTTTTTAAATGTTAAGATCTTTTTAATAAGTAAGAGAACTTAATTTACATTCAAATAAAAAAAATCATGAAATATATCGTAAAATGCATTTATTTTGTCAACAACATATATCTAATATAATTTTATAATATAAACATTTAAAAATCTTTGAATCTT